>WBMZ01002853.1:0-107403 GCA_013400975.1 Atrichornis clamosus
CCGGCCCGTCCCGGCGGGAGCCGCCAACCAGCGCGCGAGCCGCGCCGCGAGCCCGCGCTCGCGAGACTTCCCCCTTCGCGCGGCGGGGAGGGAGCAGCGCGCGCCGCCGCCTCTGGGGGCGCCCGCGAGACGCCCCCGGCCACGAGCTGTGCGCGCGGAGCTCCCGGGAAGGAGCTCCCTGGGATCTGCCTGAATCCCACCGGGGGAGGGAGAGGAAGTAACTGCGAGATCCTCCTGTCTCTGTGGCTTAGGACCATACAGGAGAGATCGGTCAGCCACGCAGTTCAAGTCTGAGTGGGGATCAGGTTTCAGACTTCGTCGGGGTTGGTGCTGTGACCACTGCCCTGGGGAGCCTGTTCCAGCGCCGAAACACTCTGGGTGAAGAACGTTTTTCTAATATCCAACCTAAACCTCCCCTCACTCAGCTTCAGGTCATTCACTCGAGTTCTGCCACTGGTCACCACAGAGCAGAGATCACTGCCTGCCCCTCCTCTTCCCCGCACAAGGAAGCTGTAACTGCACTGAGGTCTCCCCTCAGTCTCTTCTCCAGGCTGAACAGACCAAGAGACCTCAGCCTCTCCTCCTGCGGCTTCCCCTCCAGACCCTTCACCATCCTCGTGGCCCTCGTTTGGATACCCGGTAATAGCTCAATGTCTTTTTTTATATAGTGGTGCCAATATTTGATGTAGTCCAGTTCCACAACAAAGACTAATAGAAGATTTGAGGAGGCTCCGATATGACCTTAATGTGGCCTTTCACTACCTGAGGGGAATCTACAAGAGAGCTGGAGAGGTACTTTGGACAAGGGCATGAAGCTATGGGATGAGGGGAAATGGCTGTACACTGCCTGAGGGCAAGGTTAGATGGGATGTTGGGAAGAAATTCCTGTCTATGAGTGTGGTGAGGCACTGGCACAGGTTGCCCAGGGAAGTTGTGGATGCCCCGTCCCTGGAAACGTTCAGTCAAGGTTGGATGGGACTTTGAGCAACCACAGCTGATGTAGTGGAAGGTGTCCCTGTCCATGGCAGAGGGATTGGAACAATGTGGTCTTTTAGATCCTGTCCAACAAACTGGGTTTGGAAGTGGCCCTGGGGTGATCTGGCAGAGCCACCACTGGGAACAAGCCCCAGAGCTCCCAGGAAAGGCTCCGAAATCACCTGAATCACACCTGGGAGCAGCAGTGTTGTGTGATCAAAGCAGGTGACAGCAATGTACTGTAGAGTAAGTTACTACTGAGGCAGCTTCAGGTGGCTGCATGGGTTCCTCATTGCAGCTTGTAATTGTGAAAAGCAAGAGCTGGGCTAAAGTTGACATCACAACAGTGCAGTCTGACAGGGACATGAGGGCTGGCTCTGAAGGTGTCATCAGTCTCTCCACAGTGCTCCTCAGAGTGTAAGGACACCACTGCTGTGGAGTGGCAGATCCCCATGAAAACAGGTGCTTTTCCAGGCCAGTCTAATAGAACATCTCTCCATGAGGAGAGAGTTCTGAACAGAAGGACTTGAGCAGTACCAAAAAGGGTGTCACAGAGCCACCTGCTCCAGTCCCTGCCCTCACTTTATCAGGCTAGCAGAGCCAGATCCAGTGTGTAGGTACAGCAGTGCAGTTTTGTAGCCAGCTGAATACAACAACACCGTGTCTGCTCCCAGCTTGAAGCATCTACCAGAGTGTGCATCCCAGAATGCCAAAGTGCATGGAATGGGATAAAACTGAACAGGAAAGTCTATTTAAGAGTACTACTATTGCACTCCAGGTTCTAACAGAGGCTGTCCAAAGGGCCAGACCTGAGCTAGCCAGAAGCAAAAGTCCCCTGACACTTTCACAGTGTGGGCAGCCGGGTTCTCCACATCAGCTGAATTGCTCTACACATCTTCTCCTGCAGATTTGTTACACCTGCAGGTATTCCAGCAGTGTTCACAAGTGGTGTCAGTGTAGATGCAGCCAGTGAGTGCACGCCACAGGTTTGTGAAGCTGCATGTCCCACATCCCGAGAAACCATTGTAACCTGGAAGGTAGCAGCTAAACAGAGACCACCGCCATGATGATTATTACAACCATCATTCCATTGTTTTTTATTACTGACATCCTTTAACTTTTTCTTGAAGTTAAAATTATTAGCTTTGACATTTCCAAAAGATTGTGTCACTTCATTTCTGCCAAAACTACTCAGAATAATAAATTCCCAGAAAATCTCAATTTTCCTAGAATAGGATTTCTCAACTAATCACAAATTTACTGACATATTTTCCCACTCCTTGTTGTCATCTCTTATCACAGATGAAAACCCAGTGCCTGAGCTTTGCTAAACGCTTTTCTCCCCATTCAGGGAGACAGCTTCAACTTTTAAATATATGCAGCAGCAAATTAAACTTAATTGTATTAGTTTAGCCACCTATACTCTTCCAACATAGTCTTGTGTCCACGTGCTATGCCTCAGCTCCTGCCCCCTCTCCTGGAGGTGCTCCAGACAACGCAGTGCTCTCCGTGTGCTGAGGTGTGTAGGTCAGGGTGGGAAGGGAGCTACACTCCCCCTTTTCCCATTTTCTATTCTTTTGTATCCCCTGCAAAGCACACAAACAAAACCACACATGGAGGATCACTGGTGAAAGAAAGTCCTTGGGAAGAAGTCAGGTCCTTGGGAAGAGAGGAGAGGACATTTCAGCACCTTTGACACCATCTCTTATAAACAGACTAAAATGGACAGGGAGAAGAGCACAACCTCCACCCAAATCTCCTCGATCCTTGGCCATCCAGCAAAATAAAACAGCACGGTGCCAGGGGCTGAGATATTTGTGTGTCTGGTATCAGAAAAGTCTAACGTGATATCATTCACCTCTCCTTCAACAGCCAAAATAACTGAAAAAAAAAATCTTCTCTTGACAAAAGTTAAAAGACAAAAGGCTCTAAATGTCTTTGTAAATTTTCTGAAGTCCTGAAAGCAGAGCAGAAGACTATGCAAAAAAACCCTGAACCAAACCCCAAAACAAATAAAAAAGCCATCCAACAGCAACAACAAAAAACCTCCAAAGCCAACAAAACAAAAACCACCCAAAAAAAATAAAACAACCAAAACAGAAAAGAGGACTTTCCAAGTTAACATGAACATGTTCATGAACACACAAAATCATAACAGTCCATACAGAGCCCAAATATGCAGACCTTAAATTGAAAGCAACCAGTGGCATAAAGAAGCTCGTGACAGGGGTTACTGATATGCTGAACACCAACATATGGTCAAATACACAATGCAGCAAGAAATTGTCCCTCAGCCAGTACTAAACTATAGAGACAACTAGTTATTAACACGCTTATAAAGTTAGTAAAGAACAGTTTAGTTACCGATTTTTGTCAAATCTCTCGGGTGACATGTCTTTCAATTTTGTTGCTCAGTTGTGCAATCATAACTTTAATTAATGTTCTTTAGATGCCTCCTTGTTAAACAAGAAATTGAAACACCACAAGTGAGAGCAGCTCTAAATGATACTATTAGCTGTGCAGCAATTAAGCTAATAGGCATTGCTGCACGTGTCAACACTGTAAATCTTCCCAAAGTTTGGGAAATGAAAGGAATGAAATAGAGGTGTTTGTGGTTGCTCCATCAGATATATGGCAGTCATTTGGGTTCAAGAAGGTAAGAGAGGGGTGAGAGCCTGGTTTGTGTTCAGATCTTAGCAGGGGTTTGTGTTTTGTTTTCTTAGTTTGAAATGCAAAAGCAAGATACTACCCATGGGAGATGAGATACTGCCAGTTTTTTTAGCCCCTCACAAGACTGACGTTGAGCTGGGCTATCCCGTCAAAAGTAAATACAATTAGCAAAGCATCACTTCTGTCACCATCACTTTTCTTCTAGCCTCAGATTAATGGTGCTGCAGGCAAGAGGTGATGTGTATACACACGTACACACAGGATCAGCAGTCAAAGCAGCCATCAAAATCATGCTACATCTGTTAAAAAAAAAACCCCCAAAACCCTCTGCCCATCAGCAAAGGTCACTGTCATCAGCTTCCTCATACCTAATAACACATTGATTTTCATTATTAAAAAAAAAGCAGCCCCCACAAAAAACCCCCACATGCAAACAACACTATACATTAATTTCAGTAGATTCCTTAATGCAGTGGAAACAACATTTGAGAGTTTATCACATGTAAGAATATAAATTTTATTCATGTGCTCTTTAAATTTTGAGTACTGTGAAGATGACATTGAGGTTGTTCAAATTACAGTGTAACCATCCCCGTAAAACTAATCTCTCATAGAAAATAAACAGCACTGACTTCATCTGCAGTGCTTAAACAAACTGTAATGAACAATTGTAAGCCTGCTGTGTGTCTGTCTTCAAAAAGTAGACTACAAAAGTAGTGACATGTGAAGACCAAATATCTTTCAAATTATGCACAGCCACAAAGCAGTGAATATTTGGAACCAGCAACATGGCATGCACGCAGTGTGTCAGACTGCTTACGTCCAGTTTAAAACAAGCCCTTTGATCAGTAAAATTTACCCATGCAAAAAAATGACCCTATATAGAGTCAACTGCTGATACTCATTACAGAAATCCTCAAAGAATGGCGATTCTGTAACAAGCAGCACTCTCACAGAAAAAAAACCAGAATGAATTAAATGCTTTTAGGTTTTATTGATTTGCTGCTATGACTGAAAAGGCTCAAGCAAAAGGCAAAAATATGTATTTTTTCAATGTGTAAAGTACATTTTAATATAAAAAGTTATGTGCTAAAACTTTATTACACGCAGAGATCCTTCCCTTTTCAAAATTCCCGTCTCCTGTTCTCCTCCCTATCAGTGATCAGGCCCTGACCCTGTTTCCTTTCACGAAGTTCACTCCTCACAGCATTGCAACCAGAGGGAGACAGTGCAAGGAAAGGCTCCCTTGGAAAACTCACTTCCTCCATCTATTGGCACTGCAGTTAAGCCACCTGACTTCCTCCTGCTGCTGTTATCCTTAGAGCAAAAAGGGATTTGAAGAAGTTGGGTATAAACCTGGACTTCACTGAAGGATGAAAATCTGAAAAAAGAGTTTTAAGCAAGATTCAATACTTAAGTTTTCTATTTTAACTACATCATCAATTTTATCCCTTAAAGTTCCAGTGGGAGTCCACATATATACAGGTATCTATCTGCCTCTACACCCAAATTTCATACATTGAGGCCTCTGCCATAGTGTCTTAATTTGATTTTCATGGTTTCCTTGCCTTTCTTATGCTGCTTTGTTTGTCCTCAGACCTGGCCCAATTCTCCCCTGCAATGTTTAGATAGTTAAATACTCATGAAAGATTTTGGAAATCACTTTGATACTTAAACCAACATTGACAGTTATATACTTTCCAGTATATACTATCAGAATAAATAGGACATACTGGGGCTTGCAACACAGTTTTTATTGCAAAAATGGTGGGCTCTTATGTGTGCTGTGCTTTGTGCCACATGCATTTCCTGAGCCCTTGGTTTTAGACATGAATATGCCTTTTGTATTAGCCTATAGTCACTGCTTTTGAGTTACTGGTTTGTATACATCATCTGAATTCCTTTCTGCAGTAGTGATTATTCTGAATAACAAGAGATTTTCTACGTTCAAAAAAACCTCCTGCTCACTCACAAAAAACAGAGCAGCTATTATAGAAGTAATTGGTTTTCAAGCCTCCTTTAATTAAAGGGAATATTTGGGGGAAAAATCATGTCAGAAAGACGCAGGAAATAAAAGTAAGACTTCACCAAAGAACTAAGTGTCCTGGGGAAAATGTAACAGCATTTACTCAGATCATGATGATGGAGAGGAGATAAAACTACTAAAAGTCTGACATACTGTATGTGCAGGACTCGTAATTTTAGATAATTTTAATTTTGCTGGTTTTGGTTGGGTTTTTTTTAAAGCAAAATAACATCCCATTTACAGAAGAGTAACTGCTTGTTTAATTTCAAGTTTCTGTTCTTATACACAATGTACTTACTAAAGGAAAACCTCAAGATCTTAGAACTATCCACTGGAAATTTATCCCTAAACTTAAAATGTTGATAGAAGCCAATATTTTCTGATCCTTGATCCCATACTTGAAAAGATGGCCCTCCTCCTGGTACACCAAGTGTAAGGATTCTCTACAAGGAATATAGACCACAGATACCATTACAAAAAACTGGAGGTGAACAACAGAATTCACAGTGGATGCAGCACAGCTTATAAAGGGTTGTACTGAGTATATTTGCATCCCAATCCTAAATTTTACCATTATCCTTTTACACAGAGGAAACAAACCCAGCACCCACCAGCCCTCTCCAAAACTAAATTTTTACTTCAGCTCTTGATACTGTTTTTAAGCAAACCACTTTTTCAGAGCTTGTTTTTTCTTTTCTGATACCGGCCCCAGGATTTGTGTCCCCACTTCTAAGCCAAGCACTGGAATTGGGGGTAGCTGCAACCCACAGTGTCTGAGGAGATCAGAGGCTAAAATCCTGGTCATTGTTGGCTCCTTCACTTTTCTTCTTTTTTAAAAAAAGTTCAAGGGCCAAGTCTATTTCATTCTCCCTCATATTGAGCTGTCAGTGAGTAGAGCTAATGGCAAAAATGTCTTCAGGATCATCACTTCTTTCATTTATGAAGGGAAAAAGTACTTAAAGCACAAAGAGTACTTTTAGAATTTAGTTCCTAAACTTTTATTTACATAACTGAGTAGCAATTAGATTATTTTGAAAAAGTTCTTAGAATTTGCACTTAATTAAAAAGGACAGTGGTGCCTTGAATATTAAATTCTGCTCCTCAAAAGATCATACAATGGATTTGTGTGCTTGGGGAATTGGAACCCTGATACACTTAATGCCTTTTAAAATGCTGCTCTATGCCTAACTGGAGATTAGGGAGCTTAACTCTAACCACAATTTGTTTCCAAAATTTTTGTTTCAACGAGGATTAATTTTAAAAAAATAATTAAATATGCACACCACGATTTATAGGTATTAGTAGGAAGACAACCTCAGCAGGGGGTAGAATCACTGTTTTGATGCTATTAACTCCAGACTCTAATTGAGGTACCTCTAATTGAGGTACACCAGCAGGCCAGTCTGAGGCATCTCCAAAATTCCCACTCCTAACAGGCAATGGAAAGAAAAAAAACCCTAAAGATTTCAGTTAGTCTGCACAGTTTAAAAGTACATAAAAACCAGCACAAGTGCACAGAAAGAAGTAGTGATTTCTTCCTCCAAAGTATATTCCCTGAAAAGAACATAAAAATATGAAAACTTATGAATTGTAAAGTCTGGTAGGAATTCATGAAAAATAAGGCATAATTATACTTTCCTCCTGTTCTGGCCTTTAGATTTAAAAAAAATATAGTAGAGGCAACTTTCAGATGCCCAGTTGTATTTTCTCACATTCAGTAGCAGTGAGGAGCTTTTCAGATACCAACAGATTTTCTGTAAACAGAGGTTTAGAATACAAATCTGTAGTTTACCCATAAGTGTTGTCCCCTGGCCTATTAGTGGTACTTTTAGGTTATACAGCCACTCACTAGATAGTTACAGCTAGCCCAAGAACAGCTCAGCTCTCTGCAATGTCTACAACTAAACTGAATAAAACACTGAGATGCTCTACTAGGAGCCTTTTTATCTTTCCCCAAATCAAAAGCATTTTACTTCATACTTAAAAGTGCTCAGTCAGTTCTAAAAGTAATACTAAGCCTGGTTCTACTTTGTGTTAGACCTTTCCAATACCCTCAGAAGACTGGGTTTCCACACCCTCTCCCAACATGCAGTCAAGCTGTCTGGGTACCCTGTGCAAGCCCCGCAAACACACACAAACCTCAAACAGCATTCATTAAAATCTTACTAGGATTGGCCTTTCTCAAAACCAATGTGATGCACATTTTCTTATTATTTCACTGCAGATACAACTTACCAGGAAAAGGCTTGGCAATGATGATAGATCCTGTGGGAATTCCCAAGTCACAATGATTACTACAAACGCTGGTTTTATAACTGCAGCAAAACTTTGAGAGTCGTCATGTCACCGACCTGGTGTTTTATGTCCTAAACTATATGGGATTCTTTTCTATTCCATTTTACCATAGTAAAGTAAAACTTTATGTGTGTGCACAGCAGATTACACAGCTGTACACTGCAGCTACCCTGCTTCTTATGATAAAGTTTACAGAAACATAGATCGTCCCTTTGAAATAAAACATGGAAATTTTCTTTTAAAGACCATCTAGAAAGAAAACCACTGGCTTCAAACTGTCTAGGTCTGTTTATCTAATGATGAGATGACAAAAGCCTTTCAACTAGTTATGTGTCCAATACCTGCTCTCCTCCCACATTTGGTACTGAAAATTAACACCAAGGCTGCTGAACCATAAACATATACTGGGGACCCCAAAATGTCAAAGACATTGTTCATAACCCTCTCGACACCTTTTCTTTTCCTCCCACTCTGCACCTTGTCAGGTTGAGGGCTGAGCTCAAACTGCCTGTTCAGTTAAGCCAAAAAGCCAAAAACCTCATTGCTTGGGATTTGGTTCATCTACACCCAATCAACACAATGTTTTTGTGGAACACTTATTACACTAATTGCTAGACAAGCACCTTTTTTTTTTTGTGGTCACGGATCACATTAGTATTCCCAAGTGATAAGACAACAAGAAATGAACCTTTATGAAGCAGTTTGGTGCAATACACAGAGACCGAGAACAGATGCAGGAAATATGGAGGAAATCTCCAAATTTAAGTTCACCTGCGGATAGTGCTGAGCTTCTTAAGAGCTACAGGGGTGAAATATTTCAAAAGATTAAGTGACATTATTGCTAAATTGCAACTGATCTTGCCCGGCAATACCTTCTCCTTGAGCAAATAAACATCCATTCACTTTTCCTGACACAAACCTCTATAGTTAAGGAGGGAATGGAAGCTCTGTCCAGGACTGCTAATTTTCCAAAGTACTTTTGCAAGACTACTACATCTATATATATGTGCATATATATATATATACACACACACACACAAATTTACTGCTGCAGTCAGTAGTAGCTAAGCTTAAATTTCACTGTCATAAAAATCTTGTTTAGCTTATAGTGCACTGTGAAAGCTATAGAGGTGCCCATCACTCCTTAATTATCACATGGAGTGATGAATTCTAAATTACTTAATTAAAACAGCCATACTGTAATTTGTCTGTACTCCCTAAGTGTGGCACTATGTCACAACTGTCATACATGAATGGACTATTTTTCTACATAAATACAAATCTCTACATTTCTACATAAATACAAAGTAAAGAAAAAAGACTAATGATCAGATTTTTACCCTTTTCAATGTCACATTACAAACTTCTAGCAGAGCAGCTGTGTTTGCACCTGCATTTCATGAGGCAATAGTGATTATGTCACAGTGTGTAAAAGCGTGGCCATTGGTACTTACCAGATATCACAATGTTCGGATCACGCCAGGAAGTGATACCAAACCACCTCTAGAGTCAATGTGAGTGCACAAGGCATGAAGTTTTGCTTTTGATTCTCACAAGCAAGATGTTGTGTATTTGTAAAAGACATATGGCAAACATATATTTGCAGTTTATAATGACACGTAGAGCAATGAAAACTGTATCTGCAACTGCTAACATATGGTTTTAGTGAAACAAGAAGGAACTTACCTGTTTGAAACAAGAACACTTGACAAACAACATTGACAAACTACTGCACCAGTATCTACTGGAGTTTCCACCAGCTTCCCTCCAGCTGGAGTGTCCTCACAAAGCTAGTAACTGGAAGTGACACAAGGCTAATACCATTTTAGCTTGCTTTCTACCACCTACAGTTTTAGGATTCACATTTTCAATTTAATATTCGCATCCTTAGACCATCCAAGAACTCAGACAGATGTGCAGCATGAAGCCCCTGTAGCTTCACAGGTGAAAATGAGATGTATCGTTGACTGTTATCACACCTCTGATTTTGAATATACTGTGGACAACATGTAAGTAGGGATGCTGTATTACTGGAATACGGGGGAGAAAACTGCTTAGGAATTTAATTAAAGAGAAATTTTAGACTGTTATTTATAAAATGTTACACTGCCTGTACAGTGTGAAAACTCCTGTTTTCCTTAACAGAAGAAAGGGAAAAAACCTAAAAATTAAGAACGGATTCTCAATCACAGTAACAATTAATGTTGTGAATACCGCCAAATTTTGAATGAAAAAAGACTAAGTGTAATCTGTAAACCAAAGACAAATATCAGCACACTTAGAGCAGACCCACCTTCTATCACTAGGTCAGCAAGAGAGGCCAGCCTAGGAAACCGATTCTTTTAGGAACATCACTGCTCCTGGCTCCCAGAAGACTGGGAATTCACATTATTCGGCTTCTTGGTGCACTGTTTTAAACCAGAGATCCATTCTGAAAATTGTTCTAGCTGTACACTTGTTTTTTGAGAAGCACAGGAGGTAATCTACAATTTTGCCGAAGTGTGGTTGGTATCCAGGCACCTTCCCAGACACACTGACATCCATTTGCTGCTTCACAGGACAGAGTTTACACATCAAAACCGAACAACTTGATTTATTTAAAATTCACCTCAAAATGCATTGTGTTTAGTTTCTTTTTTAAAATGAACATTCAAAGCATCAAAATATTACTAATTTAAAAGAAACTTTGTTAGGAATAAGATAATTGACATACTGTAGATTGTGGCTGTGAGGGGAGAGAAACAACCGATGGTAGATTAGGCACAGTACTAAGGCCAACATGCCCGAAAACAATGCAGCTTTATGCTCAACTTTTAAATGATCTGGACAAAGTAAAACAATTGGGCAGGAAAATGAAACCAACCACTTACTTGAGGGTGTTTGTATAAAATAAAAGAGTGTTAGTAAGTTTTCTATCTAGACCTAACTCATTCATGTATTTAAAGAACTCTATCTTCTTCCAAATAACCGAAAAGGTTTCTAAACCAAGGCAGATTATTATTTGGAACTGGCATAGTAAAATAAAGGATCACAGTATACAGAGCTTAAAATCCTGTACCAGGAAAGAGCAACAAGTGGTTTACAAGGGGATCATTTAGGTATATTATCTAATTTTTAAAAACAGAGATATAAAATACCAGTTGCATAGGAATTTAAATATAAGGCCAAGCAGGAGATTAAAGTAAAATAGAGCTCATAAGAAGGGCACTATGGTGTCAAAACATAGTATTTCCATTTGAATTAATGTCTAATTCAAAATCACAGTATTTTGCTAGTACTACAAAAAGTGAATGTCAAACTGTCCCATTAATCTTGAACTGAAAACTGACATTAGAACTTCTAAACAGTACAAAACTAAAGCTCATTGTCTAAACCTGATCAGTGTATTAGCACAACAGTGCTTGGTACGTACCTGATTTATATACTCTACCTTCTGTAAATAATATAAAGGTTATTTCTTGTTAATAAGTGTGAGATCACAATATTACTGCATGCCATCAGTGGTTTGCAGGCTTACTTGATATTTAATTATTAAGTCTTTGAAAGTGTAAGATCCCACCCTGCAGAATCTTCACCCATTGAACACAGAACACTGTCATTAATAAAATACAATAGAAGTTCCACCACTAACAACTAACATATAAGCCAGGATTGTAGGTCTAAACCCAGTACAGTTCATTATTATTAACTCACAGCAATTTTTGTTAGGAAGGTAACCTGTAGACTTCCAAATAATCTTTTGTGTATTAAATATAAACAAGTATGTAACTAACGGTCATCTCTTGGCATTTCAAGTAGATTATTCAATTGTGAAAGTATTTCTGCAAAATCAATTTTGAGTTGTTAAAATGAAGTTCAAATATTAATTTCCATATCTACATGTAGCTTAATTAACCTAAAGTTGTAAGGAGTAGTAGTGTAAGGAAAAAAGAATTCTCCAGATGAATTAGGCATTAAGGTACACTAACTGGGAATACCTGAACCAACATTGTAACTGAAAAAGTGCATAAACATAGTAATACTACAAATGTGTTAACTACAGAACAAAAGGTTTTCTGAAAGCTAAGTGATACTATTTTACATGTTATTTACAGGCTGCAATTTTTCCAGACACCACAGAGCCAATTCATGATCTAAAAGTTCCTTTGATATATTCAAAGCGTCCTTTGGCTTCCACCCTATTCGGTGAAGAACTGACTCCCACCCCGGGGAATCAGGTACTGTACAGCCGAACAACACCGCCATTGTGGTTCTGTGATTCTTCAAAATTCACTTCTTTCTGTTCTTTGAAGACACGGCAGTGTTTTCACTTCACGCTTTTCGTGGGCGTTTCAGACTCTGTAGACTGTCTGCCATCAGTCCACGCCTCCCGTGTGCTCTTCAGTGCCAGAGTTTTCTGCTGGTCCACCACTACGTAATCAACCCTCTCGTCTGCCACGCTGCTGCCTGAGCCACTGCTCTTTTTCTGGGAAGAGTGAAAAACCAGTGCAGGTAAGTTAACAACAGAAAGAAAGCAGATGTCCCAAACAGATACACAACAGGCACAGTTTTCCCTGGAAGGTCCAACACTGTCTCCTGCCTGACCATTTGAGAAACCAGTTAAGATGATCTGGCTGCAGGCTCCCTCTTTCCCAGCAACTACTTGTGAAGCATTTTAAACTCTTGATGGCAGAACTGCAAGAGCTGAAGATCTGCTTACCTTACGAGGTGGGGTAGACTTTCCCGAATCTAGGTCCAGGTCTAAATATTCTACTTGTTTATCTCCTTTAGGTTTTACCATAGGGCTGCTTCCTCCATCAAGGCTGTTGCTTCCAAACAAATTCTGAAATCATAATATAAACAACCTCAGCTACAAATGTACCTGCTAGTGGTCCACATTATCAAATATGCTTATTATAAACTGCCAAAATGTAAAAGATTAAAGAAATTACTCTTGCAATCAGTTAAATCATGCAAATTTCATTGACCCTGTATAACGAGGGGATATATTCTATGTTGAAACTGGGACAGAGTCAATAGCCAATAGGAGGGAAAAACCCAAAAACCATCCCCCCCAATTTAAGGTTGCCACCAAACCCATCTGTGCCTTCCACCTAATGTCCCCTTCATATAATGACATAAGAACAGAGTGTGTTTTGTTCTTTTTAAATGTAGTTGTTATATCTCAAATTTAGCATTACTTCATTACAAACTTCTTTATTTCCTTAAATTGCTGCTAAATACCTACAATAATTTCAGCTTTACAATAGTGGCAAAGCTTCAAATGAAACTTCTACATTTCATTTAAAAGTTATCATGATTAAGCTGAACATCAAAAAGTATTGCTCAATTGATAAGATGAAAATATTAAAACTTTGGAAAATATATGTAGGGCTGCCTGAAGTGAAGTTGCATTGTATATACCTAAATTTCAATTAGCCCAGATTTTTTCAACCTCACCTCCTCTGTCCTCTCCCAGCCTGATCCCTCCCTCTTAACAGGTGTTATAGGAACAGTACAATAGAAGGACTCTTCTCTAAAAGATAAAGAAAAAACAGGAAGACAGAGGGCAGCAGTCAGCAAAAAATGAAGAGGAAGGCAGAAGGAAAGACAGAAGGGTAAGGCTCAGAGCAACTTGAAAGAAAAAGCAGAATATTGCTGATTTTACTAAATAAAACAGAAGTATGACATGTCCAAACAAGATGCTTTGAAGCTGATGACAGAAAAAGATGAAGAAGTATGGACTCCTTGCTCAGATAGAGTTAGAACAAATAAAAATTCTCAAAAGTCTATTTAATTGTCAGATTTTAAAACATTGGCTGTGAGATATCTGGAAATGTTCTGGTTCTCTAGAAAATAAAATATTTCATGGGTTAAAGCTCAATGAACTGGGCTTTTTAAACTGAAGTTATCCATTGTATCTGTATCAGCCAAGTCATTTAATGTTAAGTGGTAACAAGGACAAACACAAACAACTGAAGTTCATTTTTGTTGCCCACATTCTCTAAACAAATTTCTGCATATTAAACATACAAAAACCAGATTCTGTATCAATGTTTACAGCACAAATTTTAAAAAGCTGTTACTTTTTAAACAAAAAATAATCTGTTCTTTCAAACAAACTAGAATGCAGAACGTATGCATTAGGAAACAGAAACTTGAAACACACACAAATGAAACCGAAAAGAAATCTGCAGAACAACCTTAAAGAAGGAGCAGTGCAAGCAAACAGAAGATATTAATGAGCTGGGGCATTAATTATACTATCTTGGCATTGAAGTTAGGCTCCTGGAGCAGCCTTCAAAATCAAGAGAAACCCCCAGGCTGAACTGTGATTCCGTGCAGGGAGAACTGTGGGCACGGGTGGGACTAACCCCTTGTGTAAAATGGGATGTTCCTTGCACCTGTGAAATGGGACATCCCCCGTTACTTACCAGTGGCCCTTGCCAGAGAGGGGCTAAGATTTACCAGCAGCAGCTCCCCCGTGCTCGGTGCCTTTCCCTGGGAAGCACAACTGCACTGTCAGCCATGGCACAAGGCACAGCTCGGGGCGCTCCGCAGGCTCCGCAGCCTGCACCCCGCCAAGCTCCCGCGGGAACTCAGCACAGCGGGGGCCTGGGGCACAGCATCCAGAGGCAGCAGTGGTGAGCTGGAGGGCAGGGAGACTGGAGGAGGTAGGGAGGGTATCCAGAGCAGCAGGGGATAGGGAAGCAAACAGCATTGCGAGGGGAGAGTCCAGGGGGTGGTGAGATGGGCCAGCACGTGCCATATAAGAAGGCAGACAAACAAACAGAACAAAAAGGGTGCTAGACAGGCCCTCCCCGAAGAAAGTCTTACATAAATGCTTTAAAGATGAAACACGCTGCTGTGTTCCCTACGAAGCACCCAAGTCGAAAAACATGGTGAATGCTCTGAACCAGGCTGGAGGGGCTTCGAACAACCTGGTCTACTGGAGGATGTCCCTGCCCATGGCACAGGAGGTTGCAGCTGGATGATCTTTAAGGTCCCTTCCAAACCAAACCATTCTGTGTTTCTATACTGAACAAAAAGCTGAGCTCAAGATACTGGTTTTCCTCCAGCGTTTTCTGCATATTCTAGACCACAGTTTAGTTTAGGCCTGGGTCTACTGTTCTCTTCCTTTGAACTACTATTATTGGGTCTTCTTTCTCTCTCTCTCCTTCCCCCACCAAAGAAAAATCACAGCATGCATTAACTTTTCCTAACTAGCTGCACTCCGTGCTGAAAATCTGAAGCTTTATTATCTGAGAAAATTCTCCCCCAAAGAGGAAAAAATACAGATACTCAATACACAAAGACTCCTTCTATCCTTTTCTTTGAAAGAAGCCTAATAAAAGTGCACATGGTTCAGTTTTCATAGAATGTAAACAACAAATATCAATCCTTTTTTCCCCCTGTTCCTCCCACATTTCTTGGAAGATATCCTTTTAATACATTTTTTTAAAGCATGTCTCAGTGGTCCTCAGACAGTTTATTTCCCTCGATTTCATAATACTGAGCTGGTGCGTAGCCCAGGGACAAGCAGTTACAAAGAGGGGACAGTTTCTAGGGAAGCGGTAGAAAAAGATTCATGTCTTGAACTATTTTATATAATGGATACATATATCAACCATTCTCTTTATGTACGATTATGCTCTTAACTTCTTCAGTGAAATCCTACCAAAAGTACAGTTTTATTGTGGAGATTTCTTTATTATTACGTTGATCTAGAAGTAAAAAGGGAATGATGTTGAGTGAAGGATCTGTGTTTGCATGATTTAAAAGTAAGGACTGCACAGGAAGAGAGTAGTTAAGATGTAGATTTTACATACTGGGTCTTCAGTGGACTGATTTGGATTCATGGATACATAATTCTCTTCACTGTCGTGCGAGTCACTGCTGGAAGTTGTGCTATGAACTGAATCCGGTCTGGGAGACACGGGAAACCTGGAGGAGCTAATTACCAGGAATTATTTTACAAACAATACATCTCAAATATCTTAAACCTCCTGGTAAACAACAAAAATAAGCATATTAGAGTTGAAATTTTCATTCAAGTTTACTGGAGTGTCACATTTTTTGGTTATACACAGTCCCTTACATTTAATATTACAAAATAAAAATCCACAGGGACACGCTTTGTTT
The DNA here is from genome assembly GCA_013400975.1 of Atrichornis clamosus. Taxonomy (NCBI): domain Eukaryota; kingdom Metazoa; phylum Chordata; class Aves; order Passeriformes; family Menuridae; genus Atrichornis; species Atrichornis clamosus. The sequence goes on from WBMZ01002853.1 coordinate 16,088, forward strand.
CAATGCACAGATACACACACACATATACACACACTTCCAAAGGACATTTCAAGCTAAAAAAACCCTACAAATATGATAGAGATGTACACACATTTATTAACACTCTAGTCAACAGAAACAATTAATCTGAATGAGGAAAAGCCAAGAAACTTACTCTCGTGCAAAGCTTCTGGTGATAGGAGATCTAACTGGGGCTTGTAATTCTTCCCATTCAGGTAGAGGTTTTATTTCTAGTGGAGCTGGTTTTGCTATGTAAGAAACAGACAATCGTGAAGCACAGAACATTCCTAAACAAACTTAAATTTAATAGCTTTTCAGAGCCTAAATACAGAAAAAACCTCTATCTTCTAAGCAGTAAATACTAGTTAGGAAAAGCAGACTCTATTCTGTTCTCAGAAAGACGTGATATATTTACTTTTAATCTTTCCAAGTTATGAAAAGCAACATCAACTAGAAGAATTAAAATATAAAACTTTTAAAACCCACCCCAATTTAAGAATTTTGCAGCATATATCCATACGCAGTAATTGTGTTTTGAAAAGAGGTTCTGAAAGTGGCAGCATCGCGTTGTCTTGACTGTGCCGCGATGACTTGCTGCACTGAGAAGCCCACGAGAGGGCTGAGGGACTGTGTCGGCAGAGCCAGCTCTGGGTCCTTTTCTTGGCTCACAGACAGGTGTTAGTACACCAACGCTGCCCTCGCTGTGCACATGTGCCCTTACTGGTGAGGTTTCACAGCTCCAAGTGTGGGCAGAACCTGCAGCTAAGACTAAGTCTGCAGAAGTGAGAGAAGCCTGGCTCACTTCAGTGCTTATCGCCAGTCGAGCAGAGCAGTGGTGTGCTTGTGCCACTCATGACAGCTAACACTGCTCTCAAAAAAAGTGCCATTTTAAAATTCCATTTTCAGAACAGAACCACTAATAGACTATTTGCAAGAAACGCATTATCCCTCCCTCCAGCTTGTATGTGTCAAACATTAGAAACATTAGACAAAAATGCTAAACCTCTTAAACATTAGAAAAAAAATAAAGTATAAAAAGACTTGTGAAAACAAAAGTTAAAAAAAAGAATCACAGAGTCAAACTGCTGTCACGGTTTGAATCTCAACTTCATCCTCCCTAAAACTGTTGTTAGAAAATGAAATGCAATGTCATTATAATAACAGCCCTCTCTCTCCTTGCCCCCTGTCCCACCACGAGTTTTCTGCCTGTTTGCAGGCTCACTGAGATCAAGTGCCAGGCATGCAGGGGCAGAATGGAACGTGACATAGGCAAGATGGCACTAAAGCATGAGTGACACAAAAACTGATCAGCTTGGCCCAAGTCCTCTGCAAAGGTCTGAGAGTACCTGGCAGGTGTAAACTGTGGGCAAGGTACTGCTCCAGCAGAAACTGAGCCAGCACTTTGTCCAAAGCCCACCGAGAACAGCAGAAACATTTCATCCAGTTGCAAGGGACTTTAACAACCAAAGGTAATGATCAGTGGTATTTCTGTGAGATTTTTAACATTATTCATAATCTTCTCTACTTCTTGTGACTATATAAGGCACCTACTCAGCACCTCCAATAAAGCCCACCAGACTAACTGCAATCCTGATTAAGATGCATGAATGCATGTCTGTACTAGTATATGGTCAGAGGATCAATATTTTGCTTCATTTCAAGAAACCTGAGTGAACTGTGATTTCAGGTTATTGCTTAACAAAACTTATTTCAAGTGACTTATAAGTTACTATATATAAAATACAAGATATATATACTTGCTTCCAAATCAACAGACAAAAGTAAATCCAAAATATGAACACCTAACTTAAGAGATCAGAACACCCATGTAATTATCAAGGAGAGTTTCCATGCGCTGTTCAAGCCAGAAAGTCTTTAATTCCTTATTCTAGGAAACTAGTTGCTTGGCACAGAAAATACATCCATGATCTTATATTATAACAGGAGGAAAAAAGAATATGCCAGAGTTAAAGGTATTCTAGAATAACAGTTTTCTTAAATTTTGTTTCACTTATTTTTAAAAAGCTCCATATACATACAGTACTAAAGTACATACCCTTTCTTCTTGTAGTAAAGTCACCTATGGTTTGTGAATCAGTTCGCTCTAAACCATGTGGTTTAGGTCTTAAAATTTTAGGACTTTGACCTAATTGGTAAAAAGAAGACTCTCTTAATAATATTCTATTTGTAAGTAGAAAATTGGAATTTTGTAAATAAACATCACAACCCCCTGCAGAAAGGTTAATGCCACAAGCATAAGCAAGCTGCTGAAGGAGAGTTTTTCAGTCCAGCTGGGGCTCTCACTAAGGGCTTAAGCACCAAACCAGAAACAAAGGAAACATGGCATGCAAGTAATATGTTGGAGGCAAGCGTAAAAGGTGTACAAAAAGGCTAAAAAGTGCATCAACAAATATTGTAACTGATCAATACTATTAACTGGTTTCATAAAAAAAAGTCCACATGAAAGGTGAACAGTCATGTTTCAGATTCCAGCTGAAGTGCCCTCAGAGAAATGAAATCCTCCTTAGTCACAAAATTATTTTGGAAATAATGACACTCTTGGGAGGTCTCCTATGCACTGTGCACTTCCCACTTGAGATGCCCCAAGAACCTTTTTCCACAGAGTATTTGTTAAACTTGTTCCCCAGAGATTTCCATCTGTCTGTACCAAAAAGCACCACTCCAACCCTGCGGACACAGGGATTTTCCAGCCTGCATTCTGTCCCCCACCCCACGGCACAGCCCAACCTCTACCACAAATGACCCTGGCGGGAAAATATCAATAATCTCCCTACAGACAGCAATGTAACCCCCCTCCCAACAAGGATGTTCTCTAGCCAACTTGACCAGACTCTGCAAATGTTTCAGGTCACACCATCTATTTTAAATAAACACGATCAATAATAGCCCTAAGCATTCATTAAAGTCTATCTGACAAAGTGTTCATATGAAAAAAGGCAAATGCTTCAAGTAGTACACCAAGGAGCCATATGAATAAACCAAATGAAAAGGTTAAATCTGATTATGTTAGAAAGCTGCCCTACAGCACAAAATGGAAAAGGACTGGTACAGACTCAGATGTGGGCTGGTACTCCCAGCCATGGGTGAGAATGCTTTGTAAAAAATAAACTTGGCAACAAACACCAGAAGTTTGCAAATCTCTACCCCAAGGGTTTTGCATATGAAGTGCTCTATTACTGTTATCACTGAAGTATTGGGAATAATCAAGTAACAACAAGAAAGGTAAACACAAAGGTTCTGTGCTGTATCTTAACTTCTACACAATGCTTCTGAGAGACCATGCAGGTAAGATAAAATTTATTTTTTCACTAGTAGTGCTGCATAGGAAATTCCTTAAAAAGAAAAGAACATGAAATTATTTTAACATAGACAGTTCTTTTCCAATTTCAACATCAGATGCTCCATTAAATGGCTCAATGTGCCAATGAAAAAGGCAAGGGTTGGGCAATGCTGACCAAAGACACAGATTGTGAAGTGGAACACGAAGTATTTCTGACTGGAGTCAAAAGCACGAGCCAACATGTTGGTGTAGTTAGTTCTGAGCGGATCTGATATTCTTAAGTCCTTTGCCTATAACTCTCTGAGTTATAAAAAGACCAGGATCTTAAAATCGATTGAACAAATGTAGAAGTTCAAATTCAAACACCTTTTATTAAGGACAATTCAGTGCTGAATATTGTTACCTGATCATAATAATTTTGTGTTACACAGTTTTACAATCTGATTGAAAAGAAAACTGGCCCGAAACAATTTAATATGCACTGACATACAAGCACAGATCGTAAGTAGAGAGAGAAAACTAGCAGAGGTAGCAGAGTTAATGAAATTAAGCAGTGTGCACTTTATGACCTCTGCTCTTACAACCGAACAGACTGAAGTGCCTGAAACCCATAATACCGAGATAAACTCAAGGAACTCAGGGCTGTGACTCACTATTTCTACTGCTGTTAATGATGCTACGTGGTCTGGTGCAGCCAACCCTCCTGAACTAGGATTAGCCCCTGTTGGAAAATGTGGCTATTATGTAACTGCCTGCTTTCACACTTAATTTAGCACTTTCAAACCACTCTGAGATTTTCAGGAGAGCCATATAAATAAGTACAGGTCCCTATAATCCCTTTCTTCTACATCAGACAAGAACATACAAAACTCACTGAGCTTTCATCTCTTGCTGCTAGAAGACTGTTCAACCTCAATAAATTTGGTGGCAAAACAGCTTGCTGCTACCAACCAGCCAGGAAAATGCAATTCCTCGAGTTTAATGTGTCACAGAGAATTATAATATTTGTGCAGGATGTTTTCTTTTTCCTCCCTACAAAACAAAAAACCAAAAGGCCTAATCTCTGGTGAGGAGCTTGTACTGTGCAACAGGAAAGACCTGACACCAGGAAAAGGGGAAGGGGGGGATCAAAATCACAAAACTGAGGTTACGTGTTTGTGTAAGTGCATAATTCCTTCACCCTGTTTTTGCCCATTTAAGAAGATAAAGTGACGTGAGCCAGGGCACTGAAAGCCCGTAACAAAATCCCTTACTGACTTCAAAAGACAATTTTCCCCAAGAGCACACCCTGGTACCTCTGAGAGACAACAAGCTGAACATAATATGAAGGAGGAAATGCCTCACACCTGTACAGCAGACTGGTCTCCCACATCTGTTCTATCCACAAACCAACACGAAAGTGTCACAGGGCTGTTCTTCAAATCAGTGTAGTGACAGTAGGGCTCTGTGGAAAGCCTGGCTCCGTACAGCATTCCAACGCCAGCAGTGCTGAGGAACACATTTCCTGTGGTTCCCACAGGCCCAGATGTACCTCATCTCACGTTCAGACACTCACAAAAGACAACACTTTTAACTGACACACCTATTCTGGGAAAGATAAATCTGGGTAAAGAAAAAAAAAAAAGGGGTTTCGTTTATGCAATTTTATTTCTTTTCTAACTGAAAAGGAAATAAATGTTGCAACACCACTGGATGCAAACCTACAAGGGAAAAAAAAAACCCAAATAAATTATGTCAAGTGAAACTAACCAAACAAGAAGTGAAAATTAGATGTTTTCACTGTTCAGTCAAGTCACCACCTGTGAAATGCAAAATGCTACAGCCAGGAGAGAGAAGCTCAGCTTCTGCACGTTCTACCAGACAAATACTGTACAAGGGCACTCTGAGCTGAAAAATCACTAATGGAGTCTATTTTTCTAACAAATGGCTGCTTGTACAAACTGCCAGGCAGAGCAGGAGATTATGGCTGTGGCACTGGAGCGCACTCAGACGCAGAATTCTGCTCCTGGCATTTTGGGGCATGTCAATGCTGCCTTTGTCTGAGAAGTCACCAGGAGAAGAGTCCATTTCACATGTTTGAGTTTGATTCAAATAACGATTTAAACTGAAAAACCTTTTTGGTTTTTGCTTCCGCTAATGTATATTCTTGTTGTTTTCCATAAAACACTTGGAATATAATGGGGGGAGGGGAGTAAAGAGGTCCCACTGCAGCAAATTCCTGCATCAAGGTAGTTGGGTCCTAACGGTTTTGGTTTTGAGGACAGAACGCTGAAAAGCCTCATCTGTTCTCAGGCTATGGCCTGGAAACACCAAAACTAAACACGATTTCTGTTAAGGACACTGCTTTCCTGACTGGATGCTTGCTCCATGGCTTGCTGGCAAGGGATTTTTACGTCAGGAAACTGCAAACATCCTCACAAAAGAGGCCAACTCATTTAAATACCAGCTATTTAGGGCTTAAAATTTTAAGGTAAATATACTAATGTGACATAAAATTTAAGAAATGCGTGATCTGTTAATGCTGTTTCCTGGCCAACAGGACTAATCCTCATGAGACAAGGAGATCAGACATAGGAATGCTAGAGCAGTGCTGTACTTGGAATAGGAGAGGGAGAGAAAAAGGAAAAACCAGCCACACAAGTGCCCTGCATCCACACAAAAGTACTTTCAGAGAGAAGTAACTGACAGCAGTTTCTTGTTTCCCTTAAAAAATACACATCTTTCCCCCTTTTCTTTGTAATTAGAGGAAACTGAAATTTATACTGAGATCCAAGAATTCCCTACTCAGGATCATTGTAGATTTTTTCCTTGAAAAACAAGGGTGAAACTCACTGTCTTACTCCCACAGGGTTTATTATTTGGTTTTCGATTCTGCAGAATAAACTCCCGCTTTCCTTCTCTTCCTCTTCCTCACCCCAGTGAACTCTGATTCCTAAGAACATGGTCTTCAGCACAGAGCTCTACAAATATCCTGAATTTGCTTTTTCATCTCTGTTTTTGTAAGACTGTTTCCTGCCAAGGTACTTCTAATTAGAAACATGTATTTAGTTATACAACATTCAAATGGATTTCCATACTAGTATCCACCAACAAATAGGAATATCAATAATGAGCTTTGTTCTGGTTGGTGATAAGACGTGGATGGTGATAACTGTAGCCTCTTCAGGACAACAAAACCAAACTGAAATCAACTTATTCTTCAATATATGAAATATAAAAATCACTCACATAAAGACAGGCTCTCCAGTTTTCTTAGCCATCTTTATCTTCTCAAAATAACCTTTTCCAGAGAACTGGTACTTTGAATGCTCCAGATATTAAGAATGAATTGAAAAAAAAAATCTGATTATGAAGAAGTTCAACTGGATCTGACAGCTAAGGTTCACTGGTATTCCTAAAATATTTGCCAAATGCCATAAAACTACTCAGAGAATACCAAAGCTATTAATCATCAAAACACTATTTGACTGCTCTAATTTGTGAGTAACTCTACATGTCTGTATTTTAAAAGCCCCCAAAGCATGATGAACTAAAAGCATTCAATAACAAACTCTGTTTTAAAACCAAAGTACAGTGTTCTGGAGTGTGTATTGATTAGCAGTTTGAAGTTGCACTAAGATTTGTGAAGTCCAAGGAACTTCAAAAACAAAATACAAAAAAAATAACAGAGTTTCAATTGTTCACTGGAAAAGTAAAGCCTAACATTAAGCCGATTAAAAAGCCAATGGAATAACATGACAATATGTGCACCAAAAACTCTTTCCTTAAAAAAAGCACACGGAGAAGAAGACAAAAATTCTATGGAGGGAAGAAAAAATTGAGCATTATCATCTGTGTTCTCTTGTTCCTGCTCTCCTCTCATCTCTTTGGAGTTTAAAATTACCTTAAAAAAATCTCTAATCCTCATCCCTACCCTAAAAATCCCTACCCCTAGTATCAGAGCAAGTACTGCAGTTTGTTGTTGGAAAACTCGTATGTTTAATTTAGTGAAAACCATTGTGTCCAGCAAAGCTTCCTCTGCAGCTGCAATGCAGCCAGCCAATGAAATCTGTATTGAAATTATTTGTTGTTTCAAAGTTTTGGAAGACAAATCACAGCTGCAAGTTAAGGACTGGTGCATCACAGCAAGGAGTTATGTAAACTTCATTTAAAGCTATTAAGTAAAAACTAGACTTGTAGAAGTCATTTAGTACAGGCATGGAGGAAGTGTAATTTTCAGCTGAATGGAAGCTTGTGGAGGATCAAAGAAGAAAAAAAAAATCAATAAATTTGTATTCAACTTGCTTTAGGAACTCTGAGGAACCACCAAAACATCTCCCAAAAGCTTAATTTAAAAAAATTCCTAAATGGAATGAACAGGAGGCGTAGCTTCCAAGAGGGAATAGAAGGATTAATAAAAGCAAAACGAACAATACTCCTGTTCAGAAAAGTCATCACAAAAATTACACTTTCTTTTTCAACAGATCTTTAGTTCAGTTCTTGCTGCTGATTGAAATCACCATTCTCATTTTTTCAAAGCCTACTTGTCCTAAAGCCTCAGAACATAAGTGAACCTTTATTAAAGAATATGCAGGACAATGGCAATAGTGGAGAACACTGCAGTGTTGCCAGCTTCTAATTATTATTAATTTCAAAGCCCTGTCAGCTCCCATTGTCACAAAGGCTTTAAGTGTCTCTCTGAAGTTTTATTTGAGGATGGCGGGGTGCTCCTGCTGTATCAGGACATGCAGTATGTTCCCAGAGTCCAACTTAAATATTTACATGTTGGAGTGCCTAACAAGGAAGCTCTTCATCGGGCTATTTATAGCTACCTTCATGATTAATGAGGGTTCTTAATTTCCTTAACAGCTACCTACTTTGCTTGGGATTTGTAGAGCACCGTGCTACACTGCAACAATGGGAGACTATTCCAGTTATCCAGAAGCATCACAGTGGGTCCTACAGGGACCAGCGTGTGGCAGGTGCTTCCTGCCACGGGAAAGCTCTGTACACAATTACCTTTTCAAAGTGGGCCTGGACTCTTTTATAAAGAAAACTGGAATTCTCTACAAAGCTAATCCATTTGGGAGATGCTCATGAGGAGCCGTGGCAAAGATACAGCCACATTTTTAGAAGCAATCCACATATTTGTGGTTTAACCACACGAATTATGTCTTTTAACATCTTAAATGAGGAAAAAACTACGAGAAAAACAAGCAGATAAAATTTTTAACATTTTTAAAAACAATCACTCTTTCCAACTCCATGAGAATTTTCTTCCTCTCCATGGGTTTCTTTTGTTTGTTTGTTTTCTTGTTTTTGAGCTAGGTATTTTCTTGGCATGAAAAGAAATGTGTGCATCACTCACTCTCTCTAAATCCAAGTTTGCCACATGCTGGGCTGAAAATTACCAGGGCCAAGCAGCAGTCTCTTTTAACGGCAATCATGTGGACTTAAGTTGTAGGAAGCACCCCAGATTAAATGCTAATATATTTTTGTTGAAATATAAGCCTTGCCAAAAAAAAAAAAAAAAGAGAGAAGTGAAAATGTGCCACACTAGCTATTGGTTATTTTTGCAATAAGCAAGATAATCTGTGCCATCCAACTCAAAACCAGGAGTGACAATCCTGTTCAAAATAATCTTGAATGCAATTAAACTCTAACAATATTTGGACAAACAGAGTTGCTATTCAAGACAAATGGAGCAAAGTCCAATACCATGTTGTAAGCTGGAAATCCCAAGTTCTGGACTGCCTCTGTCAGCAATCTGCTGAGTGATCCTGAGGGTATTGTTCTGTCTCAGCTCCCCATGACCCTGAACTAGGACCTGTGCTAAATAGAACTCTCTCAGAAGGTGTTCTTAAGTGTTATTGATGAAAAACATTACAAAAATGACCTTTATATTCAATAATTCATATATTACATTCATATATTATATTCAAATGAATGAGATTTAACTTTTGATTTTCATTCCATCACAGCCATGAATTGCTAATTCAGCCATATGTCCACTTTTCATATTTTTTTTTCAGAACCTTAATAAAACCACTTTGCTAGAGACATGCTATGACACAGAAAAAAGAAGTTACCAAGAAGCTAGTGTAAGTTGGGCATCAAACTGAGACTTTGAAGAAGGAAATTCCACCATCACCAATTCCACTGTTGACTTTACAGTTTGATTCAGATATTGAAAAATAGTATTTCATCAGTCAAGACGACAAGCACATATTTCTTAAGAGATTTCAAGTTTATAGATGGCGTAATGCTACAAAGCTATAAGGACTCCTTCTGGGCAGCTCATGAACAGTAATTTTTATTTCTAAAAAACCTGATTTTGTAGTTTTTTGGTCTTAAAGTCTTGCTTTAAGATGAGATACCTGTCTGCCCTAGCCATGGAAACAAATCCTCAGGCCCAGAGGCTCACAGACACCCCCATCTCTCAAATGCTGCATCACTCAAATGCTTCTTCCTGATCCATAAAAAGCAATTCACACCTTTTTCCTTCTACTTTTGACCACGAACTTTTCCCTTGAAAAGAGGTGGAACAGAAGAGAACCCAGTTGTTCTGTGCTGCCTCAGCTGTCCAGGGAGCCTTCCTTCACCTCACTGCATTTGGGCACCTTTAATTCTAGTGCTCCTTCTTGGACAAACAGTATTTTGAGGAAGGAACATGTCACTGTCACAACAGATGCCACAACTGCTCTGTGGCAGAACCACTCACAGTCTCTGAGTGATTCAGAGGGTAAGACCCAACTGCGTGGATGGATGCAATATTTCTCCTGCTTGAAGCCTTTTGCCAGCAAACACACTCCCATTCAGCATCACGACTACATGCAACTGTGGCAAGCTAAAGCAGCCAAAAGGCAGAAATACAGAAATCAATATAGCCAATGGTTCTATGTAACTAAAGAAACAGCATCCTGAAAAAAACCAAATTAAAAAAGAGATTATTTTTGTCATTCAATTGCAGGTGAATGCAGAAAAGCACCTGCCAAGCACTCTCCATTTTGTCCCAAGTAGTACATCACTTACCTTTTGGTGTGCTTCTCTAAAGAAAAAGTGAAGTGCTTTGATTCAAGTTATTGGGGCACGAAGCCAACACCATGCTTTGAAATTACTTTCAAGACTTCCAGAAGGTACTGGAAGCTCCCCATATTTACAGAAGCAGCTGTGAGCTAGAAAATGAAACTACACAAATCTGTAGTGTAATCTCAAGGCTATGTATATTTTTATTCACGATTACTTTTTAATGATTTTCTAAAACAAGGCTCTCCTAGAGACCAGCAGAAAGACACACAGACACACAGATCAAAGAGCCTAAGGCTCTCACAGCTGGGCTGCACAAGTCCTCAGAAGAATGTGCACGTGCTTTGGGGAATTTTAGACCTATTACCTACATTTAATTTACCTATGTCACAGTCACTGCTTCTATAGACTTCTATACAACTGCACCTATTCTTACCAACGTGGAGAGTGTTAATGATCTGATAAATTATCCTGAGTGTCAGTTGCTTATATCAGAGCTGTGAAGACATTGCACTGTACAGTCACCACCCACCCTTACCCCCACCACACCTGATCTCTGCAGCAACACCATCTTTTAGAGAAGCACCAGTGGTCTTCAACAGAAGGTCTTGAACCAATGGCATATTAAACCCCCTCAACATTTAAAGGAGCAATACCCAGAGGGTAGATATTTTATTTTCCATTTCCTCCCTTTCTGTGTCTGCCGAGGATTTATTGAACACACTGGCCAACCCGACACTTCCTATGCACTAATTTGTTGCAGAAGAGCATTGCAGTGCATTTATATAAGCAGAAACAACCTGATTACAGAAGCTGCTACAAGAATTTGAAAGCTGAAAAAGCAACACAGAAGAATATAAAGCACACATGTATTTTAGTTAGGTAAAGGTCCACTTAAACAAGAGCTTTATCTAATTTAATTCTAAGGAAACTGCAGTTTTACTTTCCTAAAGGTGTATCTGGAAGGAGTTTTTGCGTGGAGATCTCACCTAGTGAAATGGGATTATATTAGCATTCTGACGTGTCATCAGACCTGCTCTTCACAACCTTGGAAACCTCGCAGCAGTACCCTGGATAACATCAGAGTGAGGCAGCATGTGTGTGTGTATGTGTGTGTGTGTGATAAAACCCTGGGTGGTAAATCAAGAATTATCATCATTCTTGGTAGTTCAAGTTCTTCACAAATTTTTTTAATCAGGTCTAAGTATTTACTGTACAATATTTACTTTCAGGGACAGTTTTACTTTAGAACTACTTTATTTTGTAAGTTAGATTACATAATCCTATTATTTTACAGTGATAACAGCTTCTAAAAGTCTACAGGCAAAAATTTCATCCAGTCACTCTACATTCATTAAGAGATATGCTAGCACATCTGAAAACCCTTTCCCTGATGTTAGCGAGGTCTTTCTAGCTGCAATGTATTTGAGGACGGGAGCAAAGCAGGAGCTTTACATGCCACTTTCAGAATGTGAAACACAAGTTCAGTTTCCAAAAGAGAGATGCAAGAGCAGCGATGCTGCCCCAGCAGACATCTGTGCGGTGGCTTTGCACTGCCAACAGCAAAAGTGAGATGCTTTTCAACAGAGACATTTACTACTTTTGAAGAGCAAACATTTTATCAGTAAAATACACAAACTGGCCAGTCTGGGAAAATATTTTAAATCAGTTCAGTTCAGTTTATTTTGAGAATATTTTCCATTATCAGCTTTCATCAATCTTTTACTACTGTCCAGTATTTCTTAAGAGCTAAGCAAAACTACTGTCTGGTAACACAGAAACAATTAGACACAAGCAGAGAGCCAAAGCTCTTTAAAAAGGCCATGCCTTGCTTTCTGAAGATGGACAGGCAGCATGAGATGTGGTAGCTTACATTACACACAGCTCATCTATCATATCTACTTCCCTTAATTACAGGCTGTTTTCAGTTAGTGGTAAAAATACTCATTTAAAGGTTTAGTTAGTGAATATTTTGGATCATCTGAATGTTTGCCATCACACTTTTCCACAATGAAGTCAGCCATTCTCAATGTAAATACTAATTTTTTCAAGTACACAAGATTAAAAATAGGACTTACTCAAATGCAAAATAGTGCAGACATTTGACCTAATGTTCTTTAGTTCGCATTTCTACAAGTTAGTTATCTTGTCTCAAAAACTTAGTAGAGAAACAAGTTCTTTAAGCATTTGCCTGTATTTCTGATAAGATGGCTGATAAAACATTTTAGATGAACTGGAAAATCCAAGCTATTTATTGGTGATTCTCTATACAAATATCTCTTGCAGAGATACCCATGGGAACCCTATCTTCTTGGTTCCTTAAGAACACTGGTCACTGAAATAATCCTCATTTTAAGGAAAAATAAAGACATTACACACCAGATTTGAGAGATTAAATTTTTAGGATTTGAAGGGGCCCTCTAAAATGAGAATGTGCACTGATCCTCTACCAAGCATTGTTATAGCTACAAATTTGTATTTTATCCAATGCCTTGTGTTTTCTCTCTGCATCACAAGTGTCTTCTGTGTAAAAGCAGACACCTCTGAATGTTAGCAATTCTGAGTCAATTTTTCATTGGTAGCATTAAAATATAGCATTAAAATATAAACCTATGCTTTTATTTGGCATTGTTGTTGTGATGTTTTAATATTGTTAAAAATAATCCTAGGATCCCTCTGTGTTACGGTTATCTCATAGGATAAAAATTATTTCTAAAATAATTTCTAAAAATATTATAAGTTTTCACTAATCAGAAGTTGAGAGAGCTGTGTTATTCTCTTAATGATAAAAATTAGCTTCTGTTGGACATTGTCCTCACCTTTCCTGTCTGGTTTGAGGTTCCGATCCACCGGCGGTGGCTCACATTCCGCAGCAGGTACCGAGCGTCTGGGAGGGGTCTTTGGACTGGACCTGAAACCCATGTGAGCTGGAGGAGGGACTTGCTTTCCAAATAATGGAAAATCAAACGTGCCTGGTATCATTGGTACATAGTTTGTTTCCTGGATGGGTTCAGTGAAGCTGCTGGAATGCTGTCGTGGAGGAGAGTTGGGATTCATTGGGACATAATTTTCATCTAGTTCTTCACTTGAAACACTTCCCACTGTCAACATGCTTCTGTTTTTCTAGAATTAACATATATTTCCTTTAACAAAATAAGTTATGCAATCAGCTATGAATCATATGAGTCTTTTAACCTAATCTACTCAGATTAATATATTCTATTGAAACTGAAAAATCACAAACACAGCACAGCTTGCTTTCTTACACCGGAACAAAAAGCATTCAAGCACTGTCACTGTCGCCTCTCATCAGACCAAGTCATACTTACAAAGTGGTTATGGAAGCCCTCCAATGAATTAGATCTGTCATTCGGAAACGTTCGTGGAATATCATAACAGTCTTGAGAACTAATTTCTAAAGAAACAAGAAAAGAAAGTGGCTATTTATCACCCCTGTTCCTGTCACCTCGCACCAGGCATCCACAGTCTGTTGTTATTTACTGTCTGCTTCTGAGAGCGTACAAACACACCTCCTGAAGCTGTGGCCCCCTAGATTTATCTGTGTTTGAGAGGACTGTGTTCACAAACAACCTTGGCACTCATCATTCACAACCTGAAGCTCTTATAGTGGCATTTTTCTGTGGCAAGAAAAGAAAAATGAATTTTTCCTTTTAAAGAAGCAGCAGTCTATCTTTCAATTGAGCAGGTGTATGATCTTAGTGTAAGAGTGAGAATCTGAGCCCTCAGGAAAAACCTGTTTTTAAATAAACAAACAGCAGATGTAGCTTAAGGTCTGGAGAAGGGTTTTCTGACTGGTGCCCTTCACTTGGAAAGTGCTGATTCAACAGGATTCCATCTGTTGCAGGAACAGGTGAATCCCTTCTCTCAGCTCCCCAGTGTGGTCTCCAGGGGCCTTGGGTTGGAGTGAACTGCTGCAGAACCAAAACTCTCTCCCTTCCCAGAGTCCTGGCTCTTGGCAGCCCCCATTCAGAAGGTCCCCAGCTCCATGGCAGGTTCTTTGGCAGACAGGGGTCTTTGTGAGACACCTGGCTCCCAGGTGCTGCTCATCCATATGGCAGGCATGGCACTCCTCCTGACGCCAGCACAGAACCTGCAAACTATGGAGTTTACCCCCATCTTGCCCTGAAAAAAAGCTCTGACTTTTTTTTAAGATTTCTACAACAGAGGAAAGATAAATAACTCTGTTATTAAGCACTAAATTTAAACAATGTTTTCAGAAAACTATTTTTCCTGAGACAGACAATCTCAGCTTTCGTGTGGAAATACTCACCTATAAACTTAGCAAAATAAGAGAAAATAAGCAAAGCAAACAAGGGTCTTTCAGGGTGTTACCTTATAATTTTAAAACACTAACAACCACCAATATTACTACACTCAGTCTACAAAATGAATGACAAACAGGAAAATACTATCTGAGCACCTGTACGATCACATCCATTCTGTATATTGCCTCTTCTAAAAGCCCTGTCTCCATCCCTCACTTTAGCCTGCCACCCCATACCTAGCACAACTCAAACAAATCTCCTTTAAAATCACCTCTAACATTATAGCATCAACTCTAACCAGTTTAAAATTTCACTTTAAAAATAACACTGTAATACTGACCTGCTTCAGAAACCTGAAAAAAAATATGAAACCCTTAGCCCAAGAGTAGTAAACAACACAATATACAAGATGTCGCATCTGGAGTCCCAACATTTAGGTGGCCACAAGGAACAACTTTAATTTTACTTTAAAACTGCAGTAAGCACATCTATCACGAGGAGAGAAAGAAAGGTTTGTGGCAATGGTCACCAAGTGAGGGTTGATCCCAAAGCTCTGGGTATGCACCATATCCCACTGACCTTCATGAAACACTTCCAGCTTCTGCAGACTGGACCACATTTCACTAACCTCGCTTTGGTCATTCTGAAAGACTGACAGTGGCACGACTGAATTCAGCCATATGAGCTTATTGCCAAATAAATATGTCTAGATCTTGAAATACTTTTAGCCAAGGCTGAATGTGCTCTGCTGTTTTGATGGCTTGCTTTGGAAATCTCTTTTCCTCTTTCTTATATATTTCAAACACTGATCACAGATCACTTTGTGAAGGGCTACACACGTGTTCCTACAGGCTAGAAATGCCCCTCATGGCATCCAGCCCATCCGTACCATTCGCATCACATCATTCCTCACAAGATTCCACTCCAAAGTTCTGCGGGATAACCTCCGGAGTACTGACCTTTCCGAAAGATATTCAAATCTACGGTTGAAATGGTGTTACTGCGGGAGGGCGGCATTCCTGCTGTAGGGATGCAGTAACTACTGTCAGTGTCTGAGGCAGTGCGACTAATGCTACACGTTTCCACAGGAGAGCGGTCCGCAGCGTGGTGAGGTTTGGGTGGCCGAGGTGGAGGGATATCTGGAATAGTCTCCAGTTTTGAAGTCTGAGACAATGTTCCCTCTGGGAAAGTTCGTGGAATCTGATAAGTACCTCCGGGTGTGGGGGGAATGTCATAGCTAATGGAGATGTGCCTCATCTGTGCGTCTAGTGAAGATGTTGCTGACGGGGTATTGAAAACATGCTGCTCTCCTTCTCCATCGGTCCCAGATGGAGACGCTGCCTTGGGCAAAACATCCTGGGAGTAACTCCTCGGCAGGTTGTAGAGGCTGGAGTCTGCCAGCGCCAGCGCGGAGCGGGAAGGCGGGGAGTCGTAGACGCCTGGCTGCGGGAAGAAGCCGTTCACGGCGTGCTTGCTCCCCGACGGAGCAGGGTTTTTGTGGGAGGGCACGTTATCGTTGCAGTCTGTTTCAGAAGAGCTGGATTTTGCAGAGTCAGCATGAGATCTACATGTAAGATTGCAAGATAAGAATGCTGATGAACGTACAAAGAAAAGCAAACATTACAAATCATAAACACAGCATTCACAATGTAAACAACTAAAAAGTCTATCAGCGTCTTCCAATTTGGTGGGGTTTTTTTTTTCATGAGATGCTGGAACTCAATTATTAAACAAACAGTAGTACCTAAGGATCCCAAGTAACTACATTCATACAAATCCATGCATGTGAAATATGTAACACAACTGTGGAGCTTTACCAACAGCTCCACAGCAGGTTGATGTTTCATAAAGCAAGTGATTTCCACGATGCCAATTTGGAGCAGAGTTTGTTTGGGGGCTGGAGGTTTTTTCTTATTATTATTTTTTGAACCCATGCTGCAAACTAGCAGCACTTTAATGGCACTGATAAAGGTAAAAATAAGATGCCCATCTCTTGGGTTTACAGTACTTCCTAGTTCTGATTGGTATGAAAAAAATGTTAAGAGGAAAAAATATGGCTGCTTGTAACACCCTTAAATGTGTGCCTGAAGTTATACTGATCATATAAAGCTCATTTGAAACACGTAAAGGAAAGAGAAATAAGAGATAAGATCATAAAAAGGAGGAAAATAGTATGTTCTTTGAGGGAAAAGAAATCCATAGGTTGCGTGTGCAACAGAGTGCTTTTGTCTTGAATGCAAATTAAGTCAGTGTTGTTAGATAAAGCTGCACAGCAGTTTACTTTTGATTTCTTAGGAAATTCTTTTATGAGAATAGCACTCATTAATACTGGTACTAACCACGACCAGTAAACTCACATGGAAAGTAACCACATTACAATAATTTTATTTCCTTTGTAAACCTCCCCAGTTACTGTGCTCCAGGCAGAAAAATGCTGTTATCAGTCTGGCTCCTTGCTTAAATGAAAGTCAAGACAGTGGCAAAATACAAACACTGGTGGAGTTAAGGCAGTCCATAAACTTTTTGATCAACCATAGCACGGTATTTCCTATTTTCATTACCACAATACCGTACCATTGTGTTAATTTATACATGCATATGTAAATATTTCAGCATGCACGTGTATCAATGGATACCTGCTATGCAACTCTTACTAAGCTCTAGTAAGCAACTGGGCCACACAGTTCCAAAACTTTTGAGGAATAAAACACATAACTAAAGTACACTGACTACCACAAGGCACATTTTCCCCCTTACTTAAGAGGCTCTCTACCTCAAAGTGATCACAACCAGTATTTATTATTCAAATTATATTTGCCAGTAAGTTCGCACAAAACTTTCTTTCGCAAGGAACAGCTGGATTTATCTCCCAGGGTTCTGGCAACCTGAGGAACAAGGAATCCAGTTTAGCTATTCATTTAGATTCCCAATCCAGTCATCAGAGAAATGGAGACTGCGTGAAACACAATCTCTTCTTCTTGGACGTCCATCTAAACCAAATGAATCACTCCCGAAGTGCCTCTCTGCCAGCTATCAGGGCAACCAACATGATTAGCTCAGAATGGACATCTGCACTCAAGAAAAATGTCATTGACCTCACCAACTGGTTTTTGTCCTGTTAAACAGCAGAGATGCAATCTTCCATCAGGATGAGTGGCTTATGACAGTTCTCTCACTTTAATCATATCACCTTTTTCTATTAGGTTATTGTTTAGGGATTTTGGCTTTTTATTTTTTTAATATTAGAAAAATTACAGTAATTTTGCTCTGGTTACTATTTTAAACATAGATTTCAGTTCTGTCTCAGAACTGGTCAGCACTGGTTTCTAGGTGACTCTGAACATGAATCTGCATTTAGTTTAATAGAGCCCCCTCAAAAAGAAGATAATTTTCTCATTATTTATTCTTGGCACAACCAAGAAAGTGAAACTTCCTCTATTCCTTATGATGCTGACCATGAAAAAAATAAATCTTTTGTTTGTTAATAGTTTACTCCATTTGCGTCAGAGCTTCAAAAATTCACGAACGAACCACTGGAAGTTTAAAACACTTGCAAAAAATAGAGCACAGAGGACTGAAGGAACCACAGGAGGTTACAGAGTGCAGACTGTGTGAACGTGCTGAGCTCAGCCCCTGCTGCAGCCCTTCCTCTTTACTGGAAGGATTGATTCAGGAGTTCCTCACTTTCTAGATGAACTCTCCTAGTTCTATGATATCCATTTAGACTGACATCCCAGAAAAAGTCAGGCATTTTCCACATGAGCAAATATGGCAAGGATTGGACTCTCTATTTTTTATATTATAAAAATAAAATGGGCAGTCTAGAGAAGCTGGACACTCACAATCAATTGCAGAACCAAAATTATTAGTTCCAGTTCACTAGGACATACTTTAAAATGAAAACATTTCTAAAACTGAAGGAATAAAACATAAACACTACATTTATCTTACAAAAACACACAGGAGTATATAACCAAAGCTCAAAATGTAACAACAGCACATGTACAATGCCAGTGTTTAAGGATTACCCACCAAATGCAAGCAACAAATGCTATATTTTTTTAAATATAGGAGTTTTTCTGGGTCTAAGCGAATGGTGCTTCTTCTTTCTTAACCACAGGCACCTGTGCAGACTTCCAAAAACCATGACAGATGAGGCAGCCACATGGGTCTGTCATTTGCTCAGCTGATGGCAACAGCTTATGTGTCTCATTCCAAGAGGGCACTTCTGATTTACTTCACAATTGCAAAAGTAATCTTTTGGAATCAGTGTCTCAGTCTACTGAAATAGTTTTCAAAATATGAATGGGTTGTAACCAATCTGAATTTGCAAGACTAGAAGTTTGAAGACACTCTGAAACAAAGAAAGCAATTTATGCCAAAACGAAGACAGGGAATTCAGCTTCTGAATTTTAACTAGTTTTCAAAAGTCAGCATTAACTACTGATCACTGTAAGAACACCATGTACAATTCTGAAAATGCACAATGCATAGTAGACAGGAACAGACTTTACTCCTGCTTTTAATTTTTTTATGACTTCTGTACTTCAGGAATTTTAATTTTTCCCTTTAATCCAGCTCAACTAAAAAAACCCCAACCAATTGGCTTAAATATTCCATTAACAATTGATTATTACAATAAGTATTAATGGGTTTTTACAGCTCAGTTTAAAATAATGGCAAAGCTGGACGTAACACAATGATAACTCTTCTCTTTATAGAAGAGGATGACTGTGACATGAATTCAGTGTTATCACATGTGGGCATCACGTATCTGCAAACTGTGATTTGTGGCCAAACTAAACCTTACTCAGTGCTAGGACTGGACATCTCTTTCCACATATCAAGAAAACTGGACAGTAGTACAGTAGTGAGGCAAGGGCAGTCCAGTAAAAAGTTCAGCTTCCATGGACTAAGAACTGTTGTTAACACAGACCCAGGAAAAAAGTTTAAAAAGTGTTTTAGTCTGAGGGGTAATCATCCCATTTTTGAAAATTATGTATTTGGGCTCATCCTTTTCAGCTGATTCTTATCCCATCCACAGGAATCAATATGACTGATTAAACAGAGTATTATGAACAAAATGGCAGCAAAACTGCTCTTGTGTGCCAGCAATCTGTGACAGAAACAGCAAGCACAGAAAAAAACAGGATAGATATATAAAGAAATGATAACCAGCCCTCTTTTCAGAAAATGGAAGCCGAAGTTACAGAGTTTTTCTGTTAAAACTCACAGAACACCATGCAAGAAGCATCTCAAACAAACAATATTTTCAGGCAAGTTAATGGCTCTGTGATTAATGTTTCACACATGTTCCAAGAATGGCTACTGTTCACTCACTGCAGTGGAATCTTTTTACTTTCAAAGTCTTCTAATAGCAGGTATTCCTGCCCTTCTTCTGAGAGAAAGGGCGGCCCTTGGCTGATTCATACACACAGGAAAGATGAGGAAGACAGCATTTAGTATTTCAGTGTACCTCTCGAATGGGCCAGAACAATCAGGGGTTTGGAAACAGTCTTTGGCTGCATTTTCTTATCTAGGATCCAAATACAAACCTTAAAAATCTCACTAAATGCTGAAGTGAAACAATGCTCTCTCTCAAGTCAACAGTGATCAGAGCATAAAACTATTTTAGACAAAATACAGCATGATTGTTACAGCTGCAGTTGCTGCATCCAAGACGTTCTCACAACAGTATGTGGTGCACTCTATGACATTGTAATGAAGCATTTAAAAATTATTTGCTAGTTCTGAAACAGTACAATTCTCAAAAATTTCGAAGAGGCAGCTCAGATACTTTCTCTGTGTTTCATAGTTACCCATTTGACCCAGAAAAGAACCTCAAAGCCATGAAGTAAAATTCAGTGTTTCCCAGATTACCTGTAAAGTAACGTGCAGAATTAGAATATAAAATGTTCCCTCTGCACACTGGAAACTTTTAAGTCTAAAGGGAAAACATCATAGAAATAAACCATTCAAGTAACAGTACCTGCCTGTTTAATTGCAGCTATTAAGCCTTGCACTTTGCACTAAGTGCAAATGCACAGATAAAATGTTCCAAGCCTGAAAATTAATAAGAAAATAATGCATTTAATTTTTTTCTTTGCCTGTAAGGACGTGGATTGGGGTAGTGCACAGAGTGCACTCCTACTGACCATCTTAGTAACATCCCATACACATACACAAAGCTCTAATTCCACAGAAAAAGGTCCATATACTCTATATCCCATCCCAAATATAGAATACCTATTTAGTGAACTTACACAAAATACAATATAAACCCATACAATATCCAAGTGATCACAATGCCAGTGATCCGCTGTCTTCAAATATTCCCATAAAACCATCCTTTATTTAAACAGTCTCTACCCTTCCAAGGATTTTGCTCAGCTCTTTCTCAGTTTACTCTGCATTTTATCTCCATTGGACTTCTGCCTTCCCCAGTACCTTCTCCCCTGTGTCACCAACGTCTTCCTCGAGCAGTGTTGCAGGCTAATCATGGCCTCTATACTTCGCCACGTTTTGTGCCCCCTTCTGTGGCCTGCTCAGTCTCCACTTAACCCACACACCACATAACTGTGGAAGTCAAGTCAGAAAGTCAATTACACTTCCCAACCTTCATAATTCCTAAAAACACGCTCCGTGTGTTGGTGGTGGGCTCTGAGCTCATCCCTCACAGAAGCAAACTCAGACACATTTCTGATGGTCCAGGGCACTGAAATCCAAGTCGAGATTCCTCTGCCAAGCTGTTCTGCAAGCTTTTGGCAGGAACAAAGGTACCTCTCGGGCACTATCAGCTTGTGAACATCACGAAACACTGAAACCTGTAACAGTGAGAAAGCAGACACTGG
The DNA here is from genome assembly GCA_013400975.1 of Atrichornis clamosus. Classification (NCBI taxonomy): domain Eukaryota; kingdom Metazoa; phylum Chordata; class Aves; order Passeriformes; family Menuridae; genus Atrichornis; species Atrichornis clamosus. Next base: position 37,531 of record WBMZ01002853.1, read on the forward strand.
GTTTCCCCCTTCTGTGGCACTCCGTGCTGCCTGTAACCTGCACATTCCATACTCTGGGGGAACTGTAGGCTCATTCCTCTGTTTTATAAGGAAGACTGTAAAGGGTGGATACTTTTCTACCATGTAATCATCAGTAAATGGAGCAGGAAACTCCTCAGGCACAACAGAGAAAGATAAAAATGCCAAGGGAATGCAGAGCACATGGCACAGGTAAAACTGGCAGAGCATCAAGGTGTTGATGCAGAAGGCACTGCCACTAAAAGGCATGGCCCTGAGGAAGTGTGTGAAATACTCATGAAAACACTCTCAAAGGAAGCTCTCCTCAGCCTTCCACGTACTTGTCTGCAATCACAAAAAGAATATGACATTTTGTTTATTTTTCTGGAGATACCCCAGCAGATTGTATTTTAAATTGCTGCAGAAAAGAAGCTTGCCACAGGGATTTATAAGGTTCTCTTACAGAATACTCAAGGTTGGAAGGGACCTGTGGAGACTATCTGCTCCAGCTCTTCCAATACCTCTAAGCAAAACCCTTCAAAATCGGGTGAGGCTCCTCAGGAACTTGTCCAGTCAAGTTCATTTGTGGTTCTTTTGGGTTTTTAAAATGTTTTTTAGAAAGAGGGCAGAGATTCCACTCTGTCCCTGGCCAGCCTACTCTAGGAATAGGCACCATGAATCATTCTGGCAAACCATAGCGATATTTTGCAGGTAGCTACTGTGAATATCATATCCTCCTATGCAGGAGGTGCTGTGCATTTATTTAAGTTAGAAATAGCTGTTGGAGAAATAAATAGACATTGATTTCAGCAGAAGTTCTAAATTCTTTCCTTAAAACTTCTCTGGAGAACTGACTGTGTAGGTACTCTTCATTCAGTAAAAGATAAAGCTTATTTGAGATTGCTTTTACATATCTGTTTTTCAGAAAAAGCTGAAATTCAGGATACGGCAATTGAGTGGTTCGAGCCTCCTGCATTCTTCATAAAAGAATTGTCTTTTACTCTTGCTTGAGAGTCTGAACCATGCTAGGAATAGTAAACAAATACCACTCGAATATCACCATACTCAGTGATGTAGTAACCCGGCAAGTGATAATAAAATCCACATGCCTTCTAAATCCCTTCCATGAAAACTTTACCTAGCAAAACTGGGGCACCAAATACCAGAAGGGAGAAAGGCTAAATTCCTCCATCTTTTTCTAGCCCTAATCTAGACTAAACACACCAGAGTGTGGCTAAAGAGACTTCACTGCTCTGTGCCATGCACCACTCCAACCCATAATGAAACGCTTGGATTGCTGCATTAGTGTGATATTTCATGTTGGCAATTGCTGTCCACACTTTCGGAGAATGCAATATGGGTCTAGCACTGATCAAAAATCTATTGCAGCAAAAAGGCATTGAAAGAAAAGAAGAAGTTACAGGCAGCTTCCCCAGGTAGATTCTATGCATCCAAATGCTCAATGTCTTGGCAACAAAAAAACAGTTGTAGCACAAACATTGTTAGCCTGTAATACAAATAAGTGTTATTAAGAAACAGAAGTCACTTACCTCATAGGTTCAGGTTTTTTACTTTGACAGTTTATTAGCAGTAAGTAGTCTTGAGGATCTTCTTGACCAGAGGAAGGCTCCAGTGGGGGGACGTTAATAAGACGATAGGGAGAAGTTAGGGATGATTCTGCTTGCATGGAAGGAGGTGAAGTGCTGATGGGCAAGGGTAGCTCAGCAGATGGTTGTAAAGAACTAACTGGTGGCTTCACAGCATCTGCAAGGACAGAAGCAAAGCATTCTTAATACAATGAAGAAATACTCTTTCAACATTAAAAAATGAAAATTATAAACAGAGGATGAGAAAAATCTTGTGTTTTAATTCAAAATCATAAAATCAGTGGTCATGAGAACATCTGGATATTAACACTTAATTTAGAGTATTTACATTTATATGTAAACCTTTACATTTTCAAACTGCAATCAATTTCTTAAGTATGCCTTGGAAACCGAGGTTATGCCTTATTTAATGACTTATTTAACCTGCTTTCTGGTTACAGAAAGAAAAAAATGCTGACAGATGCAGTAATGCAGCCAAAAACACAGATCTGTTGTTTTAACCAAGAGCAGACAAAGGTCCAGAAGTTATTATTTGTATATGGCAACCTGAGTCAGCACTTGCAAGTATTCATCCCTTTTTGATCAAGGTCACTTCAATGTTTGAGATTAGTTACCAGGCAAGAACTGGCCACTCTCAGTATCTGAAAATGAAAACTGCTGCTTTGGCAATGGAAGATCACTTAACAACTGTAAAGATAATGCAAATGCACAACAGGTAACATGTTCCACTAAGTCCCCTGATTACATACCCCAAGTTTTTATTGTAGTGCAATAAATGAAGCAGTTGTGGTTGAGTTTGGTTTTGGTTTTCTTATTGTGTTTTGGCTTGATTTGGGTTTCTTTTATGGTGGAAAGAGAGGAGGTGTTGTGTTGTGGGTTTTTTTTAAAAATAATCTTATCTTTATAATTCTTACCCACTTCCTATCCATGCGTATTCTAAAGTAACTTCTTTTTTTCCTTACAAATAACATGTATCCAGACTATTCAATTATCTGGGAGACTAGAAAATATTGACACTGTCGAACATTAAACAGTCATTTGACTTTTTCATTGTTTTAATGATGCATTGAACTAAGAACAACATAATTAAGCAAACTATTCCCCAATTATCAAAGCTCCCTTGTACTTGCAACTCATTGTAGATTCCAATTTGCACACCCAGAGAATGGACAGTGATTATTGGCATTGCTTAAATGAACATATTATTATCCAATTCAGACTGCTCCTGCTCCTGTCAGGCTCACAGGCCAGGTATGCACTACAAAGTAACTTAATTCAGCTTCTGCTTCCCAGCACTATCCTGGGAATAACCAGATGAGCAGCCCAGAACACAGCCCTCCTGCTTCCAGTTCTGTGTACACTAGGTACAAGTGATTTAGACGTGGAAATAGAAATAGCAGCATTTGCTTTGAACTCCCATGGCACCTAAACAGGCTCAGAAATTAAATCCCACCACACCCATGTGGGTGGAAGAAGTCTAAATGTATGAAAATTTCTCAACTCAACCTACCTGAAAAGGTAGGATAGCCTAAAAAAAGTTATTATGAAAGGTTGTGGCTGACCTACTCATCAAACTAGTTAGCAGAAGAAAGGCAAAACCAGACTGCATCCAGGGATCACACACACAGAAATAAATTGATGCATCCAGGACAGATAAATAGTAGTATATAGATGTTTATAATTCACAAAATCTTTATACATTGCATTTCTTGAAACATTCTGTCCATGTAATATAGTTTAGAAAAATGGGGAAAAAATATGAAATTCATTACATTAATTGTTGACTGAAAACTGTTATTTAAACCATCTAATGTTTACTTAAATAGCCTTGTCTTTATAATTCTTATGCACTTTCTATTTATGTATATTCTAGAGTCACTTCTTTTTCCCTTTCAATTACAACAGTTATTTAGATACAAAACTTACTAAAAAAAGTAGTTTCTTTTCTACATGCTGAAATACAAAACATTAACAATTTTCTATTATTTAGGAAATTCAAGAGCTTGAAGGAGCCTATTTGAGGCACCTGCTAATGTTTCTTGATTTCCCCTAATGCTGGGGTTCAACAGCAGGAACAGACAAGTGCCTGAATGGACCTACCAGGAATGTACTTCTTGTTCCTGGAAAAGAGGTAGAGGGAGAAAGGACAAGTTGCTCTCTGCCCTGTCCCTTCCAGAACTGAGGACCACAAATAAATTCATGCATGAGTAGGAGTGGGCAAGAAAGGTTTCCTGCCAAATACGTCATTCCTCGACCACCCTTACAGACAAGATCCTCAAGAGCTTCCCTGTACCACAGCCCTGTTGCTGGTCCCTGGCTACGCACAACTTTCATGTCATTGGATCTGCTTGGTGCCAAGTTCACACCAGAGGAAAAAAGAAATCAAACTGGATATCCCTGAGGCTTCCAGGGAAGATGGGTGTGTCAGTCAGACCTCATGTAGTCAGGAGAGCCCACAGGGACACAGTAAGATGCCTACGTGACCTGATGCAATTAAACAGACCACGCACTAGCATTCCCAGGAAGGGTAACGAGACTCAGGGGTAACTTTTGAGGGAAAAAGCAAAATGAAGACTTTTGAAAGGGAACCAATAGATCCACCAAGTCCGATGTACTGCCCCCCCAGCTTTTGGGGCACCCCAACACCCACAGCTTCTGCTGACCAGCCTCTGACACACCGTTCTCTGAATTTCTCCTATTTCTTTTGAGTGCGTTCATATTTTTGACCTCTGCTACCATGCTGTGGCAGTGAGGTCCACACCTAATTATGTATGACATGAAAACCCACTTTCTTTTAAACCTGCTGCCTGATAGCTTCACTGGATATCCTTCAGCTCCCATCTTCAGAGAAACAGTGAACAATTGCCTCCTATTCATAATCCCCATTCCCAACTTTACACAACTTTGTCATAGTTTTTACTGAGTTGGTGCTGCTTAATTTTTCCTGCCATTTCATTGCAGATCTGGTTTGCCTTCACCCTCACCTTTCCTAGCACTCCTACTTTTATTTTCCTGAGAAGGGAAACTAACTATTGCATGCAAAGCACAAAAAAAAGGTCTGGCACACACTTACTGATTTACAAAGACATAACAATGATTCATTCTGTTCCTATCCTAACCTTTTCCTTTCGATTGTTACTGAATATTAAAGGTGATGCAGTCCAACTGTCTGGAAGGTTTATAATCTGTTCTCTGAGTGAGGATTTGCAGCCCATGGATGTTAATGGATCGCTAGGGACACTTTCTTTCTGATGAGTTGCCTCATTTATTTTGACACAGATACTACTTGATAAAATCCCTGATCCTCCTACAGATCTGTGTGGGGTTTGTGTGTGGTTTGGCTGAGATTTTTTTTTTTTTTTTTTCAGTGTAAAGAGCATTAACTATTAAAACACCAACTTTCTGATCTGAAATCCATCCTCATACAGGCATTTTGTATGTGTTAAGTAGTGAGGGCCAATGCCTGGTTTAAAGAACAACTGAACTTGGTTCAAAGCACTTCCCTGCTAGGTTACTTCATACTTGCTTTATACATTGATGCTATTTCAAACTTGACTACAAGGGAAACAGAAAAGTTAAAGCTTTCATCACTGAGAGCAAATGAATGCTGTTTGCCTATCTGTACCCTCTTAAGTATTCTCTTTAGCCACGTACTCCTGAGACTGATATGAAGGAAAGTTTCTGTCCCAGCAGCCTATTATGATTTCAAAGAGCACAATCATCAACTTGCTCCACTTTGGACAAGCAGATTTTTAGGGAAGGGGTCATCTGCACACCAAAGAGTGTTGTAAGTCATTTGGTTTGTTCCCAGAGCTCAGACACTCGGACTGCTTTGAAATAATTGGCAGCTGGAAAAGCAGCCAGAATATTTAACATGCAAATGAGTCTAACAAGAATCCTATTTTGTTTTTATAATTCCTGCATTCAGTACAGCTAGAACAAGCAGCTTTCTCAAAACAGGGCAAGAGTTTTATCTTTTCTCAGTTGGTTTGTTAAGAGCAGTCACAGGCATCATCTTGGCCAGAATTTCTATTTTTTCCTCATAACTATTTTTGCATTTTATAAAATTAATGAGATAAAAAGCGCATTTTCTGAATAATAAAAGGCTCCCCTTTCTTCCTTCTTAACTTCTTTATTCCACAAGTTCCTATATCTGTGCTTTGTGAACAACCTAGAAGATTTGAGTGTGGGAGTTTCCATTTAGAATTGGGTTTGTATTTTGTTTTGGTTTTTTTTAAATGAAAGCAAAAATTAAATTGTTTTCTACACTATGATATATAGTCTCTTAGTATTCTAATTATGTAAATACTTGAAATGTTCTCATAGTGAACAAAACACAGAGGCCTCATTACAGCAAGCATTGCTTTAAATGTCAAAATTGCAATCAAAGCAAGAAAATGCATTCTTGGCACATTGTAGGTAGAAATATGAAAACAGAATTGGGATTTTCCACAGTGCAACAGCGAATTGGCAACAGCAGTACGCAATGGTTTGATTCCTCTATTCTTCTGAGATGCTTCATTCAATCCATTTACTGTAATGCAGATGTGATTAAAATAACCAATGGCCAACAAAATATCAGAGCAATAACTTTGCACAAAAATTCACAGATACAGCACCAAGAGCCACAACAAAAAACCCCAACCTTCAGAACGTCAATTTAAACCTTAAAATAACTTTTTGTTTGTTTGCTTGCTTGGGGCTTTTTGTTTGGGGAGGGGGGGGCGTATGTTTCTTTTTTGTTTGTTTGTTTTTCTTAAATCAGGTCTGTTGAGTCGTTATCTCTGCTGCTTAATGCATTGTGATACATCCTGAGATAAACTGCTGGAGTTCCTCCAGCGTCAGCCTCTACGTGGTCTCCGGTGAGAATCCTGGAATCAAAGGGCCACGCACAGAGCACAAGCATGTGTGTGCTGGTGGGCACTTGCTCTGTTCACACACGGACTTGATAAATACAAGCTAAATCCAGCCCCAAAATGGCATGGACACATGAGCTTGGGTTTGGTTTTAGGCCTAAGTGATCAGCTAGCCATCAATACAAAATCTATGCAGTAAACCTCCATCCTGAACCTTCCTGTTACACCCAGAGAAGATCCTTTAAAACGCTTAAATAAAAAGTTCCTGTGCATTTCACAGGTTTGTTTTCTTAGTTTAATATAATCTCACTGTATCTCTCTTCTTCTGAAGATAAACATATTTAAAGAATGAAGAATTCGGGAATTACTCAGTGTACGTTATGTCCAGGACAACCCTGCCTCCTGCATCTGACTCAGGAACTTGACTGACTGCTGCTGGTTCCTCTCTCACTCTGAAGTTTCTAGCTTCCAGAAGTAATATCTAAAATTTAGTACTTACTAACTGCAGTTCATATGTAATTTCAAGCTGCACTTTTGGTTACCCATTTAAAATTTGAAAATACCAAAAGCATTTACACTCAGAACTGACTCCCCCTCTCCACCTGCAATTTTCTTTTGAAGACTATTCATTTAAAAGGAGAAATAAAAGAAACATCTGTAGCCTGTTCCCTCCATCTTCAGATGGCACACAGGCTGGGTGACGCAGGAAAAATAATCTAAGAGTCCTGTTAGAGACTAACTGCTGTAGGTGCTTGTGAAGAGAAACAGCACAGCACACCACATTAAAAAGCTTGGGAATTTTTTTTCTTTGCTAAAAAGGCCCAGAGCTTTCCTCAGCAGAGCATGCTGCTCTGACCACACGGTGAGTTTTCCCAGCTGGGGCTCCAGCTTGGTGCCTGGACCGTGGGCATCTCTGTGCTTCAGAGTGGCTGCCAGCCCTGCATGTGCTGCCTCTCAGCACCTCACAACTCAAGGGGTAGCAAGCTGCAAAACAATTTTCCACCCCTTCTCTCAGAGACTTGACAGGTGATGTTAAAAGGTGTCCAGCAGGAACCAGAGAAAATTAAGTTAATTACCTAGGCATAATAGACTCAGTTTATTTTTCCTCAAGGAAGAGCAGAATCCCCTTCTATGTGAACTTTTGTTACAGCAGCTGGCAGCCCAGCACTTGAGATTAAGATTCTGATCGTACCCCTGATAGTAAATTATTTTTGAAATATATGGAATTTTTTCCTTCACATCTTGTAAGGGAAAATCTGCTGTTGCAGATTTTGTGCTCTATTCATCATCTTCTCACTTAACCACCTATTCTTTCACCACATCATCTGAAGCTGAAGACATCTTAGTCCTCTCTGATGTTTTCTCTTTCTCCTTTGGATAACAGGCAATGATCGTCTCATCTTTGCCTCCCTTTAGCAGCTCGAGCCACCAGCTGTCACCTCTATCAAATCCTTGATTATTCCTATGCAATTTTGCCTGAAAACTCTAAAAATCATTCTTCACAGTCTATCCTCACCTTCCTCTCAGCAATTCCACCCTTAAAAAAAAAAATCCTGTTTGTATGTCTCAGTGGCCATTATCCCCCAAATTTCACTTATTCAAAGCAAGCAATCAAAAAAGCCTCTACAAGAGATGCCCTTGTGCCACGATTCCTTCTAAACCTACTGCCTCACTTCTATGAAAACAGACTCACAATCCTTCTCTGGGGGGTCTCTCTCCTAACGCCTAACTCAGTCCTTTAATGTTATTTTTTACCCCAGGTCACCATCACCCAATCTTCTGGCATGTCATCTTTGAGCCAGCCTTCTCCCTTGCTTCATTTAAAGCTCATGCTATTTCTCCTCACTTTTGAGCCCTTTCATGACCAAGGTCTCTAATATCCAACATATGCTATTGGGATGGCGATTTTGATCTGCCAAGTGTGCCAGCCTCTGCCATCCACTTGTTAAAGCTGTCAAAGAATAGCATTTTTAATTTCTTACAGGCAGCACCTTCATGCAGGAAGGGAACCCTAAACACCTCTAATACTCACTCCTTATTTACCAAAGACAAGGAGTCGGGATGGGAAGGTGAAGTTATGCCCATCCTGTCAGTCTCTGATGTTGCACCCAAGCTGTGATCAGCCTGCAGTGCACGTATTATCAGAACACGATTTTAAAAAGCATGGTTACCTGAAGGTCATTTTTTTGTTCCAAAGGCAGAAGGTAGGAGGGCATATACCAGACAGCAGCTGCCTGAACAGAAACGTTGAAAGCGCCATGTGGGAAGCAAGCTGCAGCTCCTTCAAAGAATGGTCCTTAAGATGACAGGAACTTTTTTCACCACATTTAATTATTTGTGTAAATAATTGCAGATTTCAACAACTTGTTCTTCCCTTTTCTTTTTTTCTCTTCTGCTTTACCTTGTTATTTCTTCTGATTTACTTTGCTATTGCTATCTTTATTCAAATGAATACATGCAAGAAACATGTTTGCATATAGTAAGATTATTTCCTCCTTCCCCTGCTCTGCCAAGCACACAGTTCATTAAATTACAGAAACATGGAGCTGGATCACGTAGAAAACATTTATCACAGATGTCTACCGAATTCTAGGGGAGGGCTTTCACAGCCTGTACTTAGATAGCCTTGGAAGGGATTTCTTTATTGTTACATCACTCACTGAGAGAAAAAAAAGTTACTTCTCTCTTCAGATAACAATTGATCCATGTCCTGCTTATCACACCTTTTTTATGAAAGTCAGTTCTTCCCTCAATAGTTTCTTCTTGGGAAAAAAAAAAGAAAAGAAAAATCCTTCGACATTTCTTCGTATCAATCACTTTTAAAAATCCATTTCCTCTACTTCTACCTTTCTTTAAACATTTATCTTCATCATTCTGAAAGTTCAGGCCCCAGTATTTCAGAGGGTGTCTCCACAGCACCAGGCAGAGAATAGTCATTACTCCGGTCCATTTAGTCTCCCCATCCCAGACTGTCTCTCACTGGAGTTCAAAACACAAACAACACTTGCAGTGGCACATTTTAGCTTATAGTTCCATTCTAACCCCTAGATGACCCATTATATTATGTTCTTACAGAGGAAATAAGAAGGTTAAAAGTGCAGTATGAAACTCTGTGGCAAACCCAAACCCCATGCTCATGTATAGCTCCCCCACCTTTGCACATGCCATTTTAAAAGAAAGATGTTACAGAAACAAACATTTTACAGCTTCCATTTGTAAATAAGAAGCATTAGCTGAAGAAAACATAAAAAGTACGCAGAAATTTATTTTTAAAAGTAAAAGAATTATTTGCCTTATTGAAAAAAATTCCTTTCTTTTTCTGTCTTGTTGTAAGCATAAAATACCTAAATCACTGTGAACCCTTTCTTAAAAGAAAGTCCCTATTAAAAAAACCATTTATTGCATATATTGCAATTGTAATGCAATCATTACATATTACACCACCTTATGATGCAATCAGAAATGTAGAGACTCAAGGGCTTGTAATTATGACTGAAGAACATAAATTTATCTACTCTGTCCAAATACAGATCTCCACAAGGAAGAGATTTCATAGGCACAGATCAGTTCTAGATGGAAGGTCACAACAAAGCATTAGGTAAAAATGAGTACTCAAAATAATTTCTAATAAAATGCAAACTTCACATCACAGAAATCTCTGAGTCTTCACTAAGTATGAAAGGAGCAGCTCAGAGATCACTGAAGTGATCTTTATTTTTTTGGTCTCTCTACAGTTATGAGCAACTCTTCCACCCTTATTCCTCCCAACACCAAAACAACAACTCCATATTTGTATTCTAATAGCACTAGCCACCACCATCTCGAAACTTTCCCTTTGTAAATCCAAGGAAGCAATGGGGCTGGGCTTCCAAAGGAACACCAGCAGGGCCAGTAGGCCAGTGGTGTCCCCAGTTCTTGATTGAGGAAAGGATGCCAATGACAGGCCTCTCATAACACAACCCTTAATCAGTCTGGCAAGAGGCATTTTGTCCAGCTTCAAGGAAAACTATTTTCTGCTTCCACAGGCTAAAGAGAAGATTAGTTACGCCCCATCCTCTTTTTGTTTAGTTCCAGACTAAAATAATAGTGCATTTTTACTGTCTGAACTTCACCTGTTCTTTGACTTCCCAAAATAAACTGCAGATGAACATAGATTTTATAAAGTACATTTAGGACTTGCTCTTCCATTGAGCAGGAAGATTCATCTTGGAAAAATAAGAACTTGGCAATAAACACTCAGCAACTGATTTTCCCATTTTCCTATTTCAATTCTTCCTCAATGCACTGCAAGACATTACTAAACCTGTAAAACAGACAGTACTGTCAACTCTCAGTTGTGTGAAGCAGAGGTGTTGGAATAACTCAGTCAGAGATAAAATGCCAAAGATGAAACATGCAATGACAGCACAATGGGGAGAAGTTACCAAAACAATTGATTGAAGCAAAAATCAGTTCTGGTCCGAACAGCCAGTGAGGGCATAGTTACATCTCTCCACATCCACAGCATATTTCATCTTCAGTTCAATGATAGAAAATTAAGGGTTAACACTACACCAGTTCCCAGAGGAAAGGTCTGATGGTTGTGAGGGGGCCCTTCCTCTCTGTTCCATGCAACAGAGACGTGCTCCTTCGTGCTCTGCCAAAGAACTGCCAGGTAAACACATTTCCTCCTTAGATCCCAGGTTCCTAGTTTGTCCCCAGAAGCAAGGACTTCTGCACACCTCCTGCCCATGGCTGCACTGGTGCATTATCCCCCTGCCCAGCCCTCTCTGGGACGCAGGGATGCCCGGCAGGCTGAGCACTGAATCACCGGGCAGTCGCTCCTAGGGACGTGCTGTGGGTGGTCCCGGGTGTGCTCAGGATCTCAGGATGCCACGAAAACACGCTGGAACTGTCAAAACAAACACCCTTCCCTGAATGTGCTGTTAAGAGTAGTAATTCATAGATGAAGTTTTCATGATGAAGTTTTAGTTCAAAACTGCAATGAGGAGAAAGAAAAGGGCCCCTTCTTCAGAACACAACCGTATTTTCCAGTCACTTTTGAAGATCTGGCCGGAACAGAAGTGATGCAAGGCCTTTTTTTCCTTTACCCCCCTCAATCCACAATCCTACAAAAAGCAGGGATTTAATTCTAGCCCGTTCAGTCAGGCATGCCTTATTTATAACCCTCTTACCACTACTATTTAATCTTTTCTTGGAACTGTGCATGGGGCTACAGCAAGTCATGTAACCCACTAATCTCCACAAGGAATGTAGGAATAACAAGTAAATAAATAAGAATGGATTCAGGACAAGCAATGGCCACAAGGTATTTGCAAGGAATTAAACACACCATCATGTTTCCTACAAGCTGCCTTCACGCAATATCTATTTTGGTAGGATTAGAGCTGGATGTTGCAGAACTACAAGTTATTTTTTGTTTGTTTCAGCTGATGGGGGCTGGATTTTTTTCCCCCCAAGTTGCAAAGCAGACGGAGAAATGGTAATATTAGAAACCTGACATTTTGCACTCATTCCTGCTTGCATAACCATATGTTTTTATACCAAATGGGATTCCTTTGATGATTATGATGATCTACTGCTGTGCATGATTTTACTTAGAGATTTTTCCTGTACTCTCAAGACCTCACATCATGCAAAACAGAAGAGCGTCATCCAAGTTCTGTGGCACACTTAATTTGTAACAAATTCTGAATATCTCCTTCTGTTCTGCTTACTTTTTTTCAGGGTAACAAGGAAGTTTCACAGCCAATGCATACAAAGTTTTAAAACATATGCCAGCTAAAGATAGTCATCTGATCTTTGAAACATTCTTCACATGTAGGCACTGCACTTTCTCAGAAAAAGCAACAGCACTTACCCTCATCTGTAGGGTTGAACCCACAGATATCACAGATACATCGAACCCACTTATTCATCTCCTCCTCGCTGTCTGCTACCAAATAGAAAACTCTGTCTATAGTGTTGATATCAAAAATATAGCTGTTTTCAAACTCTTTTTTGTTGAATGTTAATCCAGCATCCACTTGTTGACACAAATTTAAGTCAATAATACGGATAGGCTTCTTGGCATGGTCATTTTTGTAGTATTCCAGTACATCTGGATCCCCTGTTAAACGGCCGCTCCGAAGCACAAACCATCTTCTCTTCCATGCCTGAAAATTGGAGAGAGAAAAAAGGAAGAAAAATTAGAAGGAAGAAATCAGATTTAAAGACTGTCACCTTTTGTGTGTGGTTTCAACCTGGGTTGAGCCAAGTACTAATAAGTAGTTCAATTATTATGCTAAGAGATTACACACCAGATACCCACATTTAACACTATTTAGGTATCCTTACAGCAGTGGACTTGAGGATTAGCGAATTTGTATTTTAAATTTTATATCTTGGCTTTGTTTAAAACAAGTGGCTATATAAATTAAATCACTGTTTACAAAATGAGAAAGCATGAACATAATAAAGAAAAAAAGAGGGGTGGGGACCAGGAGAGGCAGGGGGGGGGAAAAAAATCACACAAAAAGGGCTTTTGAAGGAAGCTCTCATAGGCATGGGAAGGACAAAATAAAACACATCTTTAAGTGCTCTATAGTGTTTTGTTTCCACTATCTGTTGCTTCAGGCTGGTGCATTTTAACTGAATTTTTCACTGATACTCAGAGATAGCGACCTGCATTTAAAGAACAGACAATGCTCACATTGTGCACTCGCCTCGATGCCAGGGCAACTCTGCACTCAGAACCTCATCATATTTCTACAGTAGTACTTCTTGCAGAAAAAGAGCAACATTATTATTTTTTGAAACCGTTAGAGAGGTGGGGGTGGAGAGAATGACCAAACATTACAGATTTACCACAAAAACCCAGACTTTGGGGAAAGTACAGAAGAAATGCATTTGATAGTCTGATACTGTGCTTATTATACCAGCCCTCCTGATGCTGCAGAGAGAAAGAAGCTGGTCTGAGAGAAAAGCACAAGGAAAATGCCTCATCCTCTAACTAATCCTCAGCTGCCTTTCATCCCGTGGGCCTCCACCGCCTGCCATAATTGTCATCAGAGACCTTAACTCAAACCAAGCAACCAGGGTGGCACACAGCCATCCTGCTGCTTCCAACAGCACCTTTATTGCCCCACTTGGCTGCATTTTTGTTCCTCAGCTCTACCAGCAGTACAACATTCTATGCTATGAGCTTCTTTACATGCCCAAATGCCAGGATAATGGGCACAGCAGAAGAAACCAGACATCCTGCCACTGCCCACCAGGAGAGTTGCACCATTTTCATGGTTAGAAATCTAAAAGTGGAGCCCAGACGCAGTGGGCAGCCATCACCGTGGCATTCGTTTGTTCTTAGACTTTTCAGCAAAGTTGGAGACCAAGGTAAACCAGTGCAGTAGCCAAGCCACTGTGTGTTACACTGCAGGCTCGCACGGTGAGCACCCCACTTAAAACTTCTTTGGGGTATTCAAACAAGGTTGTCAGCAGGTCCTTTGAAAGATCAAAAATGCAACAGAAGAAACACATAAATAAGACAGGTGAGAGCATTTTCCTTTCGGCCAGCCCTGGCTGCGTGCTAACCGAGGAAAGGAATGGAAACAGCAGGATGGTCCCAGATGGGGTCAAGATGTGTGATGCCTTTTAAATACTGGGATGTAGCTTTGAAAACAAGAGTTTCTTACTATGTATTAAGTAAAGATTCAGAGCCATTTTTGTGAGGCACAAGAGTGCTTCCATTTCATTTTTATGTAGCTGCTACCTTCAAACAAACTGATGGAAGGAGGGCATAAAGGACAAAGAGCAAGAACTGCACTGCCATCTTCCAGCTCTGAGCTAGTGCCGTCAGCTTTGCCCCAGAGACTCACAAAACCCTCATTGTGAAGTGGGCATGCCTTTTTGGGGTATCAAGCTTAGAAAGCTATTATGAAAAGATAATACAGAAAATGGGAGAAAGGGAAAAATGCCAGACAGCTTAATTAAAGCTTGTGATCCATTCTCCAATTACCAAACCTCTAAAAGTTATTTGATTTTAAGATAATGTCAATACTTTACAAAACAAGTGTATTTATTGTAGTTCTGAATGACAGCATCTGTCTTTAAATGCTGAACTCTGTGAATCAAGTCAAAGACTCAAGCAACTATTTCCATGGTAGCAGTAAGTTTAACTGGGTGAACAGTTAAAACACATAAGATGTAACAGATGAAACCCCTTCAATTTAGACTTCAAACATGAGTATATTCTAGCAGCACAGCTGGATAAGCACCATTTAACAGTGACCCAAAAACACTAGCAAAGTTTGTTTTGTTTCCTGTTTCCAAATCAAGTGACAACTTAGATGCTGGGATAACAGGAAACTTCAGTAGCAGAGGCTCTCTCTCCAGGCAAGGCTGATCACAGATAACTGCTACAAACTGCTTCAGAAACAAGCTTTATCTTTAACCTCAGCCTTCAGTCATTCAGGTGAAATTTTCAGAGCTGAAATCAGGAGGAAAGAGATTAGAGATAGGAGAGGGACAAGAGCAATTGAGAAGCACGATGCATTTTGTCTCACAATTTGTGCAACAACAAAACACCAAGCAAAAAAACCCCATCAACTCTGTATCACCCAGGCATGCCTCTTCTAAAAGTTTATTTCTAGTACTGTTAGGGAGTGAAAAGTTCTTAGCAATCCTGACAATCTCTGTTGAGCATTAACGCGTAAATAGGACACTCTAAAACTGAGAAAAGCCAATCAGCTAAAAAGAATTTCCTTTCAACCCTTCAGGCTACAAAACAGCAACTATAAAGTACTTAAAACATTGAATTTAGCCTACTAGCACCTGCTACTATTTTTGAAGAGTTTTCACATAGTGCATACGCGAACATTTATTTCAGTCCTATAATGAGTCACACTCACTGAAACTGGCACAGATTATATCCAAAAACAAAAGCAATTCCATAAACTACACACTAATAGGGCAGATACAAAGGTTCTCTGCCTTACAGTACAAAGCACAATTTAGCAGCAGAATAAAGCTTAAAGCTAGACAAGCGAACTGACATCAGCACCCTTGCTAATCATAGTACAAAAGCGCCTCTATACTTTGTCAAAGTGCAAAATGAGCTCACATAAATCACTCTTTGTTATTTGAAAATATCTGGGATTCTTAAAGCTTGATCTATTTTTAACATTTCAGTATTTGTTGCTGTAAAGCTGTGCATTGCCCCACAGAAGTACAAAAGAGTGTGCTATATGTGCAAGGAAGAGCTTCTTCAGCAACAGTTTTCCAAAGAGAAATCTCTAAAAGAGAATGTAGATATGTGCAATATGTATTTATGCAAGTTTCATCTTTTTCTTTTTTCTTTTTAAACCCTCTTGGGCATTTTTTGCTTGAAAATTTTGTTTTCTTTTACAGAAGAGCAAGTTACAGACTATTTCTCATAGTCACCCAAAAAGATGCAACCAATTCATGTCACAGGAAAATTACAGGTACTAATTATTTATCAGTCACATAACTGATCTTATCAGCCACACATTATCAAACACTGGTTTTCTGTGCTAAAAGTCAACTGCTTTAAATTTGAGAAGTCAAAAAAATAGCCAGTATACAATTTAAACATTTTGTACAATTATTATTTAATTCTGGAGAGAAATTTGAGCAAATAGAGATTATTTTTTAAATGAAAGATTTAATCAAATATATAAAATATGTTAATAATATAAATAGGGTTTAAAAATATTTTTTATAATTCTACTAGCACTTACTCACTGCTTGAAGAGCAAATACCCAATTCAGATGTAAAATGGCTCCTTTTATAAGTGTAGTAAGGCAAACGTCACGGCAATCAAGTTCACCAAAAGCCTGTGTAGGCTTTGAAAATTATTACAAAACATGGTTTAACAAGGTTTGCTGCTCTTGTTTCAGACTAAGAAAGGCCTTGTGTGCCTCTGAGCTTGTTTTCTCCTTTGGGCTGCAGAGCATATCAGCTGGCCTAACACAGGACACCACCAGGCCTGCCAAACATTGTCCTGATTGTGTCATGAGACCATCGTATCATGAGACCATCATAACTATAGAGACAAGCTTGTTTGCTTGGTTTTGAGGGAGGCTGAAATGTGACAGGCTGCTCACCCACAGAGCATCAAATGATCAAAGGAACAGTGGAATTCTGTATTTTTCACACAGCATTTTACAAAGTAAAAACAAGAAATTCCTACGATCAGAGGTTTTTTTCACTAAGGTATATGGAAACTGTTGATTTAAAAGTGAATGACTGAGCTAATAAATTGGCAGAAAGCATCACGTAGCAGTGTTAGGGTTTAGCTGGTTTTTGGCTTTTTCTTTTAACGACTGTAGCCAAAGCTGTATGCAGTAGACAGAATTTACAATATATTCTCCTTACAAGAGGTATATCTGTTAAAGAAGTTGTAGCTATACCTCCCTTTATGTTTATGGATTATTATCCCCTCCCCTCACATATACTCGAGACGTACCTTGTTCAGCTGCTGGCTGTAGTTCAGAGATGTAGGAAATAGGGGATGTATGTGTAAATGGAAAAGGAAAGGAAGGGGGAAGAGGCAGGAAAGAGCAGATAGTTTATATTTTTGAAAGGATTTAACTTTCCATTTGATCCCCTCAGGCTGTTGCCCAAAATGATTACATGACATGTTTAAATAAAAGCTTAAAAATATTAAATCAAAGACAGCTTTTTCTGGTCCATTTTTTAGAGTTTTTGCACTCACATGACCAAGTAACTCTGCTCACTGATAAACTGATCAATTGTCCCTCTGTAGTTTCCTAAGTATTATTACCCATCATTCCAAGGTCGTTTAAAGCTGATTTGCCTCTTCTAGCACATTTGCCACCTTTTTTCTTCTGGGTTGCATCTAGACAAAAAAAAATCTTTCAAAACTGCTGAGCACTGGCTAAGCCAAAGAGGGTATCATTTACACCCCACTCCGGTAACACTGCTAATAAATCTTTCCCCATGTGTGACCAGTAGACCCAAGAATAAAACTACAAATCTCAGGCCTTCCTTCTCATCTCTCAAGTGTGCACACGTTTGTGCTTAGGCTTGCATCTCTGTACTCACAGAGTACTTTAAAAGGGCACAATTTGGCATCCTCCTTTCTCAGAGAAGTCAACTAAGACCTGGTAGAAAGAAGTGACTTACCCAGGGGCACAGGGAAGGATCCAAAAAAACCACCTGGTGTTTCATAAATGCACAACAAAACATTTACTTGTTCCAAAAGAACATATGAAGCAAACAGAAGACAGGGAAAACATGAACCAGAGAGAAGTAGGAACAGCAAAAGACACAGCCTGAGGTGACTTCATAACGCTCTCCTGGACATTTAAGTCCTGAAGATACTATTGAGCATTTTTCAATTGTCTGCTGGGATCAAGACCGAATTTTCTTTATGCTTTTTCCTCCCATCTATTTAATCTATTCCTCTCTCTACTTACTTTTCAGTGCAAAGGTTAAACAAGAGTGAAAGTGACACACGTTTTTGACAAACAACCAGAAAAAGGGTAACAAACAGAAGGTATTTTTTCTCCTTTTTGCCTCTACATTTCCAGTGTCCAGGTGTTCCAGTCATTGCAGGAGACAAACACACCTCTGGCACAGCTTCACTGACTCACGCTTCAAACCTGTGCTCTGCATCCCATTAGAGGATCAAATGAAACAAAAGTAAGTGTTCCTTCACACTGAGCTTCTTTCCAAGTCCAGCCTGTGGTCAGCATAGCCCCGTGACAACTATCACCGAGGAGCTTCATCCCACAAGGCCTGTACCCGGCAGGACTGCCGGGAAGTAGCAAAATGAGGTCACGTTAGGTAATGATCCTTCAAGTACAGAACTCTTCTTTTTCCACTTGCTTGCAGAACTAACTCCAACATGGTGAAACTTCAAGATTTCACCTGATGTTTTCTCTGGGATATTAACACTTGTAGATTGCTATATGGATTTCTATTTAGATTTCTGCATTTAGCGGTGTTTTAAGGAAAGCATTTTCTGGAAATCTTTTAAAACCTTTTTGTTTGGTTGGTTTTGTGTTGGTTTTTTTTTTTTAAATTGGTTTCTTTTTTAAAGACCATATCATGAGCACCAGGAACTGAGGAATATGTAATTACCAGTTATTTCTGAAACCCTTGTCATAACACCAACTGGCAATTGCCATCTTCTTATCCTCTTCCCTAAAAATTATGCCTTTTATTTTTTGAAATGTAAGACAAAACAACTTAACTGAGCAAAAAAAAAAAAACAAAAAACCAAGGCATGTTTAGTGTCTTAATTCTATACAGCAGAAACTGCAATTCTATAATTTGACAATAGTCCAAACTTTCTACTTTTAGTAGTGTTAAATAATAAGAAGTGTAAACAGATTGCTGCAACATAAACAAATGTGATATGAGGAAAATACTTAATATGTTGACTTTCTTTAAATACTTAAGACTTGTTTTCCAGGAAGCACCATCTTTTCTCACTGAGCAAAATAAGGAAAAAACAGTCTCAGTGGAAGTTTCCACTCTCCTGGCCATCATCCTGATCATCTGTTCCGAATACACACAAGGCCAAAATTTCCTGTTTTCAAACTATTGTCACCATTTTCTAGTCTTGTGCTGTTGATTCTAACTTTAGCTTGTTAAATAAACAAAACACTGAGAATACAGCAGAACAATACTTCCACACACATTTACTGTGAGCTCTGTTTCATAACTGATGTTTCAGCACGTGAATTACTCTCACAGTGTTAATTAAAGCGCTAAACGTGGTGCAAAATACAATGCAGGCAATGTAGCACAAACAGCTGCTTTATTTTGTGAATCTGAAACGAAATGAATATCTTCATAGTTCTTTCCATTTTGCATGGGCATTCTTGATTTTTTTCCTTGCCTTTGCTTTTTTTTTTCCCCTACAACCTTATCCCTATTCCCAATGTGCAGTTGTGCAGCCAGCTCTGGATCATCTAATTCACATTAAACTCATCCTTTCTATGACTGGTTTCAACAAATACTTTTCTGCAATATGCAATTTTCTAGTGGCGAGCACGAATCTACTCCTGCACACCAGAGAATTATCATCATCTCTTCAGCAAAGAGCCTATTCGGAGCTATACAGACCAATGAAGCAGGAGTCCTGCAGCAGGGCTGGACCTAAGCCCTCATTTCACTGTCTCCAAGTGACCAGATCATCTCTCTATATTCCTACATCCTCTAATCCAGCTCTAATGCCTATAAAAGTTCCGTTGGTTCCGATCTCTTGCAAACCTACCTCTTCACTTCTGGTTGTTCTACTTCACCACCCATCCTGCATGGTTAAGACATAACTCCCAAACAGTCCTGCCAGGAACACGTTCCCCATCACTGACATGAGCTTTGCCATCACCTCTCACTGCTCCATCTCACTGCTTTGTCAGCAATGAAGACACAACTGTCATGGTAAGAGCTTTGTCATGACATAAGGAGAAGTTTATCAGTTGCAGGTCCCTTACTCACACATCTACATCGCCTTTGTTTCGCTGCCCTGTTTCCCAGAATATTTCCAAAATTTGGTCATTTCCTAGTTGACCATGAACATGCTCTGATCATCCCCCACTATAGTCTTTCCCATATCCATCCTGTTTGAAATAATACTGCCAGGAGAATCTCCCTTCTCTCATTCTGATTATATCATCTTCTATTTTAAAGTTCTCCCTTTATTGACTTGCTTTATTGCAGTTTTGGGCCTCTTTTCCTATTTTTAGGCTTTTTCTTCTAAGAAAAATCTGTGTTCTTACTTGACTCTCTCCCTCTTGCAAGTCACCTCCTATTGCTTTTTGCTCTACCACTGATACCAGATTTGGCTCATTTTTCCTTCTCTCCTGCATTTCTCATGTTTCTTTTGAAGGCTTCCTGAACCAATAAGAAAGGGCATGACATCTCCTTCCTTTAGATTCCTCCTAAAGATCAGCCTCTTTGACAGTGCTTGTGATCACCCAACCAATTTACAGTCTGACTTTGCATCACATGGATTTATTTAAGAAATAATATTTTTCTGTATTCACCAGACAAAGGTTTGTTTGTTGGGGTTTTTTTAAAGTTGCTTCAGTCTTTTCATCAGCTTTTAATTAGAAATCACTTCTCCCCGTAAGTCTTAATCTAAGAAAGCAAAACATTTGGGGTGGGCACTGCCCTGGTTTTAGAAGTCTCTGAACACTGCTTGTCACAGGGATTACTACCGTGCTGACAGGACCCCTTTAACAAGACAAGGCAGAGAAGACACCAGCCCTGCTGTTTGACTTCAATTTCACTACTGTGAGCTCATGGGTGTACCTTGTGACAAGCTGCATGAAAGCAACACCCAGAAAAACAAAAAAATTAGGATTTATAAAGACACGACAAATCCAAAGCTGAAAATCACACTCCATTGATACCAACTGCTGCTTGGCCACTAACAGCTGGGGATGACCTATTTCACCATGTTTGTCTATTCTCATTTCCTAGGAGGACAGTCATTCTGAAGTGGTGTTTGTAACAAGCTGGGAAAAATCCCCATTCTTCCAGATCATAAGCCCACTGCTTCTTGTATTTTGTACAAATTTACAGTTTTAATTTTTCCATCTTTCTC
This sequence comes from Atrichornis clamosus, assembly GCA_013400975.1. Taxonomy (NCBI): domain Eukaryota; kingdom Metazoa; phylum Chordata; class Aves; order Passeriformes; family Menuridae; genus Atrichornis; species Atrichornis clamosus. The sequence continues at coordinate 58,570 of WBMZ01002853.1, forward strand.
GCCTGAGTAGATATCTATCTTCATCATCTGTGAAAGACTTATACACAAGGAAAAGCATGATGACACGAGAAACTTGTAAAAACATGCCATTCCTAACAGGCGTTTGGATCCTCTAAAGGACACTGCAGTTGCAACAAACAACACATGCTTCACTGCTTTGTGTTTGGATCACTCAACCAGGCTCGTTCTGCAAACAAAACAAGAGATTTCTACAGATGACAGAGGCCGAGCATTCTGCACATCATCTCTTCAACAAAATATTAATAGGCTTAAATCCTGTGCTTTGTACTCCCCACAAAAGAAAGGGGATTTGAGCTACAGAAGCAGCAGTTACTGCAACCTCAGTAGGGAATGATGAATTAACTGGGATTTAGCAATGAATTAAGAAATATGATACCCCATAATTTCTACAAGTTGTCTCCCAACTAACTAACCTGGTTTAACCTCCTAATTGTATTAAAGAAGCTCCTACCCATCCATGAACACACATGGAAAAGTCTTCAATGAAAATTCAGAGTATGTTTTAAATAATCCCTACAAATTAAATTAGGACATGTTGACACTCTACCCTTATCCATTCCTCATGAGAGCAAGGATGTACAGTTGCTGACGTCTTTGCAAATCAAGTATGTGCAGACCAAAGCAAGAGCCTCTTTTGTAAAGAGTCAGTCACTACTACAGCAATGAAAGGACTGATACTTACTCTAGCTATTTTACTCAGGCACAGTAAAGGGAAAGCTAAAGGAAACCTATTGTTCTGCCAAAGCTTTACAGGGAGAATCAACACAGCAGTTGTTATAGACTGTGAGGCACTGCAAGGCATTCCTTATTCTAAGAAAGAAGAAGAATTAGGAATATTGGGCAAGCTCAGTGTTAACATTTTAACACAAACTATTAACTTTCCCATTGCAAATCACCAGATCTGAAATATGCATGTGCAGACATGGCAGGGATAGTTCCTAAGTAAAAGCTAGGATAGAATAAAAATCAGCACTGTGTTTGATAGATAAATTCTCACTTTACACAGCTGAAAATATTTACCAGTTAGGCTCCAGCTGAGTTTTTTCTGAGCAGAACTGACCTGAAGAACTCTAGAGAAAAATTAATTTCAAAATAAACAAGCAAGAAGTCAGATTTCTTTGCAAGACATTATGATGTATAAATTCCTTTTGCTATGCTCCTTAGCCTGAGTTTCTATTGTAACAAAAATATTGGTTTTCCAACACTGCAAACAATATACTTTTAGATTCAAATAAATCACTGGTAGCAACAAAATGGTTAAGAAATTTAGAAACCAGGTACATCACACACCAATAGCAAATTCAATGACATACCAGGATACTTGAAAATTAAGATGCTTCAATTACTTGGATTAGCTTAAAAAACACTCCTCTAGCTCTCATAAAAAAGTTTCCTGCTCCTTCCTAGACTGTAACAGTACCCTCATGCCATATGTTATTAGGATGAACAGCTTTGTAGAACTTCACCACCACAACCAATTCACACCCGTGTTAACAGCCAAGAAATTACAGACAGCTCTTCAATAACAACACAAATACTAAGACAAGCTACATCTTTTAGAGGGCTGTTCTAACACACCTACACGTGCCCTCAACGTACTGGAGCAATGCATCGCAGACATCACAGAGCTTCTACTTGCACTTCATGGCATAAAACCTTTCTTTTTTTTTTTTTTCTATTCTTTTTTTCTTTTTTTTTTTTTTTGAGCTAGTGATATGAGTGAACAAACAGGTAGAGGTTTAGGCTCTTGCTTCCGAAACAGAATTTACCGAGTCAACTTTTAAGTCAAAATGAAAGCCAGCCCTCTTTTTGAACAAAAAACATTTTTCAAGCACAAAGATAACATTTTTTAAGGAAGCCCCTGTTTACTTACTCCAATTCAGTCTCCACATACCTAAGGTACAAAACAGAAAAGTAAACAACATCAAGAACACATTTTTTTCCTAGTTTACCTCTTCAAGTCTTCAGAAAATTTAAGCAATGTCCTGGCCATTTCTGCAGTTGTGTCTACCCCAAAATAAGCAAAGCTTTCTTTTTCCTGCTGGCTTCCCACCTCACTCTACACCACCCTATCCTCATAACCTTTGACCAACAGGAAGCAGACACAATGGACTGAAAATAACAGCAATTGTAAGATTTCAAATGATTTAATACATGAGGGGTGGGCTTAAGAGTTGAAAAACTTCCCTTGCTTTGGTTTTTCAACAGTTGCTTAAAACATGTTATCTACATAGATTTAAAATGTTTGTTCAAAATCCTGAGTTGAATGGGTCTAAAAACTGAAACACACTATTAAGAGCAGAGAGGTACAAATTCTTGCATATGTTGAGATTTTGTGTTTGAGTCATAGCCGTTAGGCTGCTGTGTGCAATAAACTTAGTTTTCCAACAGTGTAAGCAAGAGCAGCAGAAGTTTCTTATGGCATGATGTTTTTCTTTAAAAATACGTTTATTTATCTGAGCATTTAGATTAGTAATAGGTGTATGTCCCATGGATATACCCATAAGACATTCTTGTAAGAAAAGCAAGCATCCCTTTAAACACTGCAGCTGAAGCTATAAAAAGCCACGGTGATGGAGTCACAGATCAGTTTGCTAATACAAAAAGGACTTTTGCTAATTCTAAGTAGCTGAGATGCACTTTGTGGTGTAGAAGGAAAGATCTCTATCTCCTCCTCACATAAAAGCCCTCGCAATGAACCCGTGTATGTCTCCATTAACAGAAAAAAAATTCACATGCTTTAAATTGTACCAGCAGCTTGGCACGAACACTGGAGGGTTACAGATTCCAAAGTCCAAGGAGGCAATTACAGCATTTCTTTCTATTAGTTTTAATGTTTTTTGTCTCGCACTCCAAGTACCTGCCAATTATTATCTTGCAAAGCCCCAAACACGTCCCAGGTTCCTCCTCTGTGGTTACACCACAACACACACAGGTCACAGTGACAAGAGCAGAATGCACCACCTCGGAGAGGGACTCACCTCTTGTACAGGAGTTATACTGTGCTTTCTGGAGAAAGGAAGGGGCAGGGGTGGGATAAGGAGTCAGTGTCATTTTTACACAGACTCCTTGTCCTGAGCACAAGACGACTAAACCAAAGGTTCTCCCACAGTCACAGAGGCTGGTAACGTCGTCTGGCTTGCAAATACCAAGCAAAATTTCAAGCTACAAGTATTACACGGAATAGCTGCAAGCATGCTGAAAGCAAGGCCATAGTAATGTTCCACCATAATTCTGAGCGCATTTGCTACCCCATGCTCACACTTTATCAAGCATTCACTGTACCTCTGCTGCACGTTAGGCACTGCTTCATTTTAGAGGCATTTTAATAATGGAATTACAACAGAAACATTCTTTTCTCAGCAGGGGAAGCTCAGGCACTGCATTTCTGCAGGATAAGACTGGATCTACCTTGTCAATGCAGCATTTCATTAAGGTCTGCTTGTGTTCAAAATAACTACAGAGAAGCCCCTCAGCCCCCTCTGTATCCAACAACAACTAACAAATACAAAACATTCAGATAGCACAGGAGCAAGCTTTTGAGCAGAGCAGCAGAAGCCACCACTGACATGTTATCAGAGTAGTTTGAAGCACAAATACTTCAACAAGGAAAGTAAATATGAGATCCTCAGCAAGCCTGCAGTTTAAGAGTCCCTTGAAACCACTCTGCCTGCTAGGATCCTCCTTTTCCCTTCCCCCATTTTAAGACACAACCTGATGCCATCACACCAAGGAATAACAGAGAAAGGATATCCTGCCTAGATTTTCCATTATACAGATCAAATCATCAATCCAGAGAGGTCCTTGCTTACACATGGGATAAAAAGAAGATGCTTCCAACTGATAAACCCTGAGAGGAAGCAAGGTTGGCTCCATGACTATTTTTAAGTAGTTAGCATTCACACAATGGCCTAAAATTAATGGCCAACCCCCAGGGTCCATGAAACCTTCATTAAAAATAAAATAAAAAATAAGGAGTTAGCATACTTGAGAGGGGAAAACAAAAAGCAAAATAACTAGAAGGTGACAGATATAATTATGCTTCTTCCCAGACTAACCTTCAATTCAGTTTGGATTCTAAGTTTAAGTAAGTGAAAATATAGGAAGCTTTATGTCATTTTCTCTAAAAATGAAGCATTTGCTTCAACAATTGCTGGGAGAAATCTTTCTTCACCAGCTCTTGTCATTTTGACTAACACCCTTTTGCTGTTAAGTATCATATGACAAAAAGTAAGCAAACAGAGAAAAATAAAAATATCTTTATGTAGCTGTATTATGAAAGGAGGAACTTGTTTCTTAGTCCTCATTTCCAAGGCCAGCTACCACAGCTGTGCTGCAGCTCCAGCTGAACAGCTCCCTACATCTCTCCACCTACCAGACAAAGGGCATTTAGTTTACCAAATGGCCAGTGTTTCACATTTAGCTCAGTTAAAAGCATCCCACATCTAAGCATGATCAGAAGAGTCATGCTTTGTGCATCTGGACAGATGATGAATACAAACGTCTTTGGTATAATCTAAGGATAAATAATTTAAATGCATCATTTCAGTGTTAAATTCACTAAAAATGCATTCTCATGCCAGGCATTTCTCTGGATAAAGAACAAGATGAGGGAAAAGGCCCTGTAAGATCACCTTTGTAATCTAGGAAATGCCCACAAACTCAAGACATTTTAAATATCATCATTCATCTCCACTTTTTACTGCTAAGAAAGTCTTCTTCTTTTAAGCACTTATCCTTGTTGGAGGTTGTTGTTCGTGTTCTTTTTAATAACAGCATCCTTCTGATGAGTAACTAAGAGATTCATGGAAAACAAAAATTTCTGATCTCACCACAAACTATTCCCCTCCTCCTCTGTGCACTTGATAAAAAGTGAACAATTAGCCTGCTGTTTGCTCAGTACAGTAAGAATGTTCATTTCTTCATTTGTATCAGATCACATCACAGAATAGAGAAAAACATTCAAAATAGATTAAACAAAAAATCTATCATTAAACCACCAACACTGCTCTGAGAACTTAAACCCCATCAGATTTTTGTTATTTCTTTTGTAGTTTTCAGCAGATTCAAGTGTTACAGTCCCTTTACCTTATCTGGTTTGCAAAGCACTTCACATTTTTACGGTTTGCTCTTCGACATGAAAAGCAAGCACTGCATTATCCAACTGCTTTTACACCTTTTTTTTGGTGAGAGTTTCATAACTAGTTTCATTTACTATAAAAATGTTTAATTTTTAACTTACAGGCAGCAAAGAAACTCTAAACCTAGAAGCCTTGCTACTTCATTTGTTGTCTTTCTTATACACCTAAATGGCATCTACTTTGTTTACTGACTGGAAGCTCTTACCTCTGCCAGCATTTCAAGAACAATGTGACTGTGGAAAGCGAAAAACATGTTTTTCTACATTTTGTTTGTCATCTAACAGGATTATAAGGTACACATATAGAAGTTTCAAAATATTTTTAATAGTGAATAACCTCAAATGGACAAAACAACCTAATTCAGCAGGTATTTTATCTCAACTCATAACTTAACCCTTCTCATTCTGGAGCCATTTGTGAGTAATAATGACTGCTGGATTTGCTATAATACTGGTTATTTTTCAATATCTGTATCATGACATTGAAAAAGTACATTCTATTTCTAAAGATGACCATTTTTTAATCCTTAAAATGGAAAGTGCTTTGGGACAACAGCAAGAGGCATGAAATTAGAAACAAGATTTAATTTTGTGTAATATCTTGTAAACAATTTTCTACCTCTTAAAAATAAATATCACATTATTTATACAAATCCAGTAAGACACACAACTGATTTGATGATATAAATTTGACATGTTGTTTTGCTTCTGCTGCAAGCCTCTTTCTTCCAGAAAGCTGCAAAGCTGGAGCTGCTTATTCACAACTTGAATCATGAGAGAAGAACTAAGACCAGTAATAACAATATCAAACCATAATTTTGGAAATCACCGATGTAGAGTGACTGTACCTTCACTGTCACAGACTGCACAGGCAAGACACTACTAATGTCACGTTATTTGTACTGCTGCTGTCAGCTCCAGCTCCCAACCAAGCAGGTGCCACTTCACTGGAGCTGCTTCATGGTTTGAGAGCACTTGTTATGCCTGATAACTTTTGGCAACAGGATAATGTGCCAGAGTGGCCAGAATGTCCATTCTTACATGCCAATTTAAAAATTTTCAGAGAAAATAAAACAAATTTCAGCAAATTGGGCAAGTCAACTGAGATTTTAGTAAAGCAAAATTGCATCACTGACCAGTGAAGATCAGAAGATTTTGAGGATGGGATGATAAAGCCAAAGTGTTTAAATTTCAGTGTAACTTCATTTTGGATCAAAAACATGCACTCCCGCTTCTTCTTTAAAACATTAAGCCCCATGGCATGTTAAGAGCATAAGTACTGCTAGGCCTGCTCACACCAGCTACTGATAGACACAGCCCAAAGGAAAATTATTTTGGCGATCAAAGTCACTGAATTAAAGCAACAGTATAAAGCACTTGTATTCATGTCTTGGCACCTTAACCAAAATATGCTGATCAATCAATTCGTTAGTCACTTCATGACTAATAAATAAGCATAACCAGTATTTATTGTGTGCTTTCTGCCTCTCACAACTCTGCCCAAATGCTATAATAAAAGCATAGTTTAATGGTTTGCTATACTGTGAATGCTCTCCCCACAGTGGCACGGATAGATGATTTTCTGCAACACCATGTGTCTGAACTAGACAAACAAACTGAACACCTTCTGTCTGACAGCGTGGGACGCAGCTTGGGGGAGAAGCTAGAGCTGAATTTCTCTTAACATTTAAAGGAGGTATCACATCATACCGGCAGAATTGACAAAATTCCCACAGAATGTAAGAGAAGTTTCAGTGATTTTATCACACACAACAGAAATGAGCTGGCAGGGTAGAGAGGCATATACAAATGACTGCTTTCTCTTTGATTCACAATATTTAGATTGTTATTTCCAGCCCAGGTTAAACAAATTGGTATTATGATACTATTGTTAGGCTGGATGTATAAACACACTTATGCACTTTTGGAGGCAGGCCAGCCAGCTCAGCAAACAGATTACAAAAGAAACAGCAAAGGGGTAGAGCACGAGCTGCTGCTCGGGTTCACCCACCAGGCTGTTACGGGAGGTGGGAAGGAAGAAAACAGCACAAAACAGCCGAGCAAAATATGTTGTGAACACACTATTTTAAGAAATGTGGAAAGTTTCTTAAAAAAAAAAAAAAAAAAGGCTCAAGAGGTGGTTTGCGCTCAGCAAAATAACTCCTGAACACTTCATACAGACAGACACATCAAGCAATTTCAATCAGCTTGCTTAACCCAAGGCAAAAGAAACAAAGAAGCACTGGATATAGATTTCTTACAGTGAAAAGAAAATTGGTGCGCAAAGCACAAATTACCATCAGCAAAATTTCAGTCAGTAGAAAAAAGCTATTTGTTTTCTTTAAGAACAAAGAATAAGGACAAAATACACTTTCCAGATAACCCATGGCATTCTCTAAGGAGGAGGGCTCAGCCTTTACCTCCCTCTCTTTTGCAACAGCTTGACTCCAATTCTCCACTCTACCCAACATTTACCTAAAAAATGACCTTAAAATACTTTTTTCCTCATTTCAGTCAGAAGAGGTGTTACAAGACGGGTTATTTACAGGCATCTGTTTCCCAAGGCACTCAGTTTACAGATAGAGTTGAAAAAGGTATATCTGAATCAAGAGAGATTATGGATTTTTCAGCTCTTACAACCAACCTGTGTAAGCAGAAAAAGAGTTATAACTTTTAAATAAGAAAGGCAGACCTGCAGGAACAATCACAGATTAATCTCCCCATCTTACATTCTGTCTTGGTGAAAGTGAAGTCACTTATCTGCTCCAACAGCTACCAGGGCTCAAACAGAAAGAAGAAAGCTGCGTGAAAAAGTAAAGCCAGTAACTTATTCCCTTTGAAAAGGGCTTAGTGAGGTTTCTCATCTGCTCTCCTTCGTTCATGGGAGACCATCTGAAAAAGAGGGAGCTGGGTTGCAGTCATACCAACAAAAGAGGTTTCTATTCTCATAATCAAAACACTTGCCTTGTTTCACTGAAAATACTCCATAATTTTATATTCTATTCAGAGGAACAGGTCCTTCACTGGCAAAATACAGCTGCATAACAAGGCCTGGCTTTGCCCTTAAAGTAAAAAGTAGTGCCATTAACAGAGTAGCTGCAAACATTTCAGGAAGCATCAGGACTTGACCAAGGTCTCTGAAAAGGAGATCTTGAGATAATTCATACTTGAGAGCAAGCTGAAGTTGAAATGGAAAATATTTTCATAACTACACATACCAGATATTGTAAGAGTTAATCAATTCACTTCAGTCTACAATAAGGAAAGGTAATTACACAGAAATAACACTGTGAACAGTTCAAAAGTTTTTTTAAAATGCAATAAATTAGAACACTTGTCAAGTCATTTATTTTCTTAAGTACCTGAGGAAACTTTACTTGATTTTGCATATACTTTATCAGCCTGCCTCTTATTTGCCTATCACTGATATCCAGTATAACACTGGGTTTTAAAATCAATCACGAGATGATGTCTCCTATCACCAAGCTAGGCCATTTTTCCTAAACTAGTAAAATTAAACCTGAAAACTTGGTGTGTATTTGCTCTGCAGATCACAGTCTACACGATACTGGTGTCTATAACCTGTTAGTAACATGTACAAGCTTGTGATGTTACTTTTTTGTCAAATACACACCAAAGAACACCCTCCTCGGAGTGTGTATATTCCACCACTTCTTCACATAGTGGAACAGGCTGTTGTGGTGCGGTTTTGGTTTTGGGTTGGCTTTTTTTTTTTTCCCCCTGACATCAGATCCAAAACAGCTCTTAGAAAAAGGTCACTTTCTTGCAGAACTGCTAAATAAATAAATCACATTTGACAACACAATTCAGAAGATATCACATTGCTGGGGTTCCCTCATCAAAAAATAGAATATCTGTGCTTTTGTCTCACTGTCTGTGCTTAGTAATGTCATACAGTACTTACTCTAAGCAAAAGAAATGGACAAACTACTCAAGGTACACAATGAGAATCACAAATCTTTCCTCTGTTTGTCCCCAGCCTCCCAACTGGGTTATTCTTTAATAAAGAAAAATCCTACTATACAGCAACAGTGGTCACTGCCAGTCTCACAGTAGCAGTCCTGACCTTCCAAAATTCTGTTCTAGTAACCCTTGCATTATAAATATTGTAACACTGGACACCCAGAATTAGAAATACTGCTAGCAAAAACAAAGCTCAAGTATAGGACTAGTCAAGTATACTGCTTTTCATTCGAAATTCAGTGTTTTCAATGAGCTCCTTAAAGCAAGTAGCATGTGAAGAAGTCAGATAGGATTTGTGTACACCACCAGTTCTGGTATGAGCATGTGCTGCCTGCCACACTATTTGTAAACAGGACAGACAAGAGGACAAGGAGTGACACTTACACTACAACCTCATCATAAAGACAAAGCTGACCTGCAGAAAAAACGCAGATACTTTCTAAAAACAGAACTGTGATATATACACCGTGATATTCCATAGGAGGTTACACAAAGCATATTCTTTCAACACTAATAGAACAGAATTTCACAAAGAACAGCAAAGCATGATAAAACTAAACTAGCACAAGCCTGACACTGACTTCAAGAAAAAATTACATCATACAGAACCTTACTTTCAAATACAGAAAGATGGAGCATCCTTCATCAGCCTCCAGCTGCTGCAACTATTATCCAGGAGAAAAACCCAGCAAGATCTCCATTTCAGCATCACTCCAAGGAGAGCACTACACTTACTTAGCATCAGTTCCCAACAGCAGTACAACTGAAAGCTCTGCAATCTGGTACACTCAATGAAGGTTTTAATCATCTAATGAGATTACCTCATCCGTGTGTGGTTTCACAATGCAGTCTCAATGGTAGCCCATTATGCCAGTCCCCTGACACGCAGTATCAATCATGCTAATCGGCTTACCCTGCTATCACTCCTACAGAGACACACTGCCACGCACAGAAACCAAAACCAGGCAGAGTTTCCACCCCACAGGAGAAAAAGGAATGGTGAACAGAAAACACTGCTAGCCTAAAATAAACGTCACTTCCATCCAACAGATTATGAGCCACATTCCATTTTTAAATTTTACATATATTCTATGCTACGTATTCTATACAACAGCTCTCTCATGGAGAACAGGAAGTTTACATATAACAATTTACATGTTTACAGTTAATAAATTTCACAATGGAAAAATCATAAAGCTTCACAGAACATCAGTAGCTGCCTTTTCTGAAACACAAACTTTCCCAGTTACCATCAAGTGAAGCTCACGAAACTCAGCCCCCTGCCCCTTTTACTGTTACCAATATAAGAAACGCTACAGTAATTAATGCCCTTCATTTACCAAAGCCAGCAGCATCCAACCTCAAAGTAACACAACGCATGTACAAATAAAACCTGTTCTATCTGGTAGATGAGGGTAATGAGAAAATCTGAACATTAAAGCTAAGTTTAGCCTATATTTTGTTCTTTGGTTGCAAGGTGGAAAAGCAACCCTGAGTTTTGATGTCTTCCAAGGTAAGAGAGAGACACAGCTCTTGTAGACACATAGTTAAAAAAACCAAAGACACTACACAGCTTGAAAGACAAACAGAAGAAGCCCCTCTAGTATCAGTTTTCATACAAGAAAGATTAAGCAGCTTGCCCACATAAGTCATGGGCAAAAATCTAAGACATCCCCATTAATTAGCACTACCTCATCACACTGGCTTGACCTCTTGCTTTTTCCCAAAGCACTTGAAAATAGTGCTGCCCGAATTTTGACACATCTTCATTCAATGGAAGAAATTAACACATAGTTAACCATACTTTGTTTTTTAATGGCTACGTGTATCTAGACTTGGCTGGGGACTACACAACAGGTCTCCCCAACACCTTCTCTAGAGTATCCTTTTACCGTCAGCTGCTTTCAATAATGTGAAGAAAAGGTAAGGGACATTAAATAAAGGAGACCAGATGAGTACCATGAAACTGTAATCTTGTCATATGCAGGTACAAAATATAGAGAACCACTTACAACTTGACACAACCTGTAAAGCACAAGAATCTCAAAAAAACCCAAAACCAAAAAAACCAACCAACCAACCAGACAAAAAACAAAAGTAAAAAGAGAAACAAACTTACACACAACTAAAATGAAGCAGCTTTATGCATTTACAACCCTGATTATCAGCTCATTTTGCTGAGCCAAGCATCCCGAACCGAGTCATGCTGATGCTCTCACCCAGACTTGATTACTTTTATACTGAGTTAACGCTTTTGATTTCTCAAACTTCCAAACAAATGAAGGACAAGTCTATGATCAAGAGTAGCCAGCACGGATTCAAGAAAGTAAAATCATGCCTGGCCAACCTGATGAAATGACTGGTTTAGGAGAATATGGCTGAGAAGTTCTTTTAGTTACCTTGACTTCAAGAAGGCTTTCAGCACTGTCTCCCATGACATCCTCATAGACAGTCCCAGTGAAACATAGGCTAGATATGTGTCTTTAATATGGGGAGAGGTTGAGACAGCTGGACTGTTTAGCCTGGAGAATAAAAGGACCTTCTCCTTGCATATAAATACATGGTGAGTGGAAGTAAAGACAAGGGAGTCTGACTCTTGTCACTTGGGCCCAGCAGGAGGACAAGATGCAATGGACACAAACTGAAATAGAAGAAATTCCACCTAAACATAAAGAAAGCCTTTTTGTTATCAAAATGATTGAACACTGGAGCAGGATGCTCAGGGAGGGGCATCCTCCATCCCTGGAGGTTCTCAAAACCCAATCGGACACAGTTCTGAGCAACTTGGCATTGCACAAGCCAAAGGACAGTTTGCATAAGCAAAGACCTTCAAATCCTTTCCTATTTAAAACACCATCACAATAAAATAATTTACTATTTACAAAGCCATTCTGAGTGGTTTGTGAGATGCCTCAAACTGGGAATACAACCAAAGCAGCACAACAGGTAGACAAGCTACACAATGTAATCTCTCCTCATTTACAGGTTAAACTGTTAATATAGTTTTAAAAATGCACAAAATCAAAACTCTAGATACAAATCAACAATGCTTATTCCACTATTCCATCAAAATAACTGAGCTGATAAAAAGGAGATGAGACAGATGAGAGGAGGGAAAATGCATTTGACTTGGCTACAAAAAGAAGTGAGCAGGAAAAAATACATCTTGAATAATGTTTTACTTCTTCTAGAGTATCAAATATTGGCATTAAAAGCAGCGTTATTATTCTGCCACTGGCAAAACACTGAAGTCTACCTGAAAAGGACAACTCTTAGTTAGTCTCTGTAAGCATGGAACTCTCGACACGCACAAGTGTCTGTCTTTAAACTGCTGAGCTGTTAATAGACTTAAATATTTAATTCTGTCCCATCAGGAACTTTCTATTGTTTCCAAATTTGAACAATATTCCAACAGTCTGCTAACAGCCTTCAGAGACCAAGATTTTCCTTCCCACCCCCAACAAAAAGTTCCAGTTGAGAAATACTGAAATGCCTCCCAGGGTCTCTCAGCCTCGCTACTGAAATGGTTTAACAGGGGTAGAGGACAAAGAAGGACATCTTCCTTAAACAAACTAATAATTATCTAATTTTCACTCCTTTTCTCACACAGTCAGCTTATGACAGATATCCAGGACAAAAAGTCATTAGCACAACCAGTTAAAACATGATTTAGCTAAGACAATACTATAATAGGAGTTGTTAGGCAACCTAAAACTTTGAAATTCATTGGATAGTCTATCTGTAATAAGATTCCTGATGTTATTATGTTCGTTTTCATAGGGATCCAAAGGACTAATTAAATGAAAAATCAAAAAATGTGTGAGTTGCACTCTCAGTGTGGAAAAATACAACAAAAAGAGATCAACTTTATATGAAGTTTGTTTTACCATGCATCCCACGTTTGCTTAATGCTTCTGTTTGATGTTCTATAAAATTGCCATTTAGATTAGAGTAACTCTAAGCTCAGGTAGGAGAGTCACATAAAGCCCAGGGAAGCTGCATTAGGATGAGAGAATTCATTTCTAATAGTGGAGCACAGACTTTATTGGTTTTCTGTCACTCATTTGTCAGTGGGAGCATTACTGTCTCGCAATCGTTTTTGTTGTTCTCAGCAGAGAGGCACACAAGTAGGCACACTGTACTGCTGACTAGACCCAGGCTGAGCATCACAGAGATACCCAGGTTCATGATGGTGAAAGACCAGTGAATCACCAAGAGCGCTCAGAGGATAAAAAACAGATGAACAAACAAACAAACAAAATTATCGAACGTATCAAGTCACTATTAACCTTTCTGCTCATTCTTTCCGGAAGATCTGGAATGGGGAAGAGGGATGGGGAAGAGCAGTAGGCAAAAATTCACGCCTGCAGGTGCCCTATCATCCTGAATAGACTAAGACTAAATTAAGAAATCGCCTTTTTGATAGGAAGCAAGTGACAGATTCATGCAATTCCTGAATTGGCTTATTTTTGTTGATCTCCTAGGTCCTAAAGTATTTCTCCTAGTACAAGGTAGGCAGGTTAAAATTACACAACCCTGCAAACAACCAATGAATGGAAAAGAACGAAAGACAGGAAGAAACTTATTTGCAGTGCATGATAAGTGTGAACCAGGGATTTGTGAACTACAATTATAAAAATAATAAAAAAATAATTTTCCAGTTACTGTCATAGTTATCAGGAAACTATTATATCAAGATTGGTATGCAAGACCATAAAAATGCTTGATGCCCGACAAGCCATTTTGGGTCATAAAAACATGCTATTTCTGACACATTTCTCATTGGTCATAACCTACAGATTGCTCCACAGTTCTAACCAGGGCATTGCAATAGGTGCAAATGTTGAAAGAAGGTTTTAAGAAATATCTTCCCACCTGACAGTAATTTCTTTCTGACTCCATTATGATGAAGCAAAATGTGAAGCTGCACTGGAACTTACACCCACAGAAAACTTTAAAGATGAGAAAATGCTTCTGGAGGTGGACATCTGACCACATTACGTATGGGATTTGGGTTGTTTGGGTGTTTTTGTAATTTTGCATATTTAAAAGAGTCTGTCCTGGGAAAGTGCAGGTGCTCCTTAGGCCAGCATGCTTTCAAACCTCACCTACAGGATTGGCAATGGATGTAGTTCAGAACCACAAACCTCAACATATGCACTCCACGGCACCGCCAAGGCCACGTCTCAGGAAAGGCGTATCTCAGCCTGCCCTTGCAGTTCCTGCCCAGTACCCTGAAATCCTCACTGAACAGCACGAGACAAGACACACACACACATCTACACACAGGCTGATAAACACACGGTGTCCCAACAGCTCAGAGCGTGGAAACCTGATCACGTCTACTGATACTATTCCCCAGCCAGCTCTCTCAGGCAGGCGAGCAGTGAACAACCATTACCAGGGGACAGACCATCTGAGCAGTATGAAGCTCCAGGGCGTTGTCTTACTAATAGTCAAAATAAAAAGCTGGCCTAGACAAGTCTTCAGAGGCAGCAGAGCTCTAGCAGAGTGAGCTCTAGACCCAAGATGTTGCTAATAACCAACATGCGATATCTTCTAATCTCCGTAGTGCAGATTCAGGTCTGAAAATAAAGGATAACATCTTTTTCTGGAATCTGCCTCCTGCCCCTAATTTCTGTTGTACATTATTACATACAGAGATATGGTATGCACACACCAGAAACAACATGATTTTACAATTATAAATTACCGACATTTGGTAAGACGGTGATTTCAACCATTGTTCCAAGACTACCAAGTAGTCATTCGTTAACATATGAATTGAAACTACATGAGATTTTTATGGTATAAATTTATAGTCAAAAAGAAAAATAGAACAGTCTCATTAATTTTACTTATTGAAAGCACACTTGAAATATTTCACCAAGTACAGCGGGTTTTATGGAAGAGGGGGAAGCACTAAAGTGCACGCATGAAACCAGAGACAAGACATATGTATCGGGTAAGCTGTTCCAGGTGTAAAATATCATGGAAGAAACAGACCTGCAAGAAGAGGGAAAACTGATTAATTAGCCCCAAGACCTGATGAATTAAAGTAGCACTGGCGAGCAGTAACACACCGTGTGCATTACTGCCCACACAGGGCCAACTCTGTGCCCTGTCCTGCTCCGGAGCGATCTGTGGGGCAGCACACACCTTACCACCCACTGAACCTCCTTCTAGGGCCACGGTTTTTCAAGGCCATCTGCAGGAAGGATGTCTGTACAGACTGCATGTGGTGCATCTTTGGTACTTTGTCTTCAAGGTTCCAACTCAAAAGGGAAAGTTGGTTGTATTTATTTATACTCGATCAGAGGTGCCTCTAAAGATCACACAGAAAACAATCCTTGCTCATCCTCCAAGAATCTCCCCCCAGCTGTGCATGGGTGCACACACACTTGCAGACATGTATCTTGAGAGGACAGGGAGAACAACAATTGATTTCCTTCGAGTGTAACATCCTGTTGTTTTTCTGAGGTGATCTAGAGAATTATCACAATCCCAGATGTTTACAAGGGGAAAGAGAAACTGCAGTAACTCTGCACAGGATGAGACATTTGACTGCCTAGGCACATTATTCTAAATGCAAATTCAGAGTCTCACGACTTTTTCTATAGGGGCTCTCTGTTTCAAACCCTAGAACTGCAAGCTGTAGGACATTAACAAGCATACATTTTTGAGCCACTTCAAGTGTGTATGAGGCAATGAACTTATACAAAGTATTTTTAGACTTCCTGCAATCAACTGTCCTCCCGGCGTTGCTCAATATGACACACAGTTGTCTGAGTGATGCAGTTGTGCTAACATACACTCTGATTTTAAAGTTTCATTTCTATGTTTTCCATAAAATAAGTACTGGCAAATTTGCTCATCCAACAAGTTGAATCACAAGTGATTAAGGGTCATCTAAGCTAAACCATATTGTGTAAATGCTTATTAAATTATACTTATAAAAAGTAACTACATTTTATCTACATAAGATAATTGCTTAAACTAAACAAAACACTAGTAATGACTGGGTGTGTATAGCAAAAAGAGGTGCCTAAATTCTGCACAGTAAAGTTTTGTCATTACAGTCTCCCAAGACTAAGGTTAGTCTTGCTTGGAGATAACCTACATCATCCGTAAAGGGAAGCAAAGAAGAAAATGTTGCCTCAACTTTACACATCCTGCAAGAGAGAACACTTGATCTCTAAGAACTCTCCTATTTCCTGGCATGGTTCAGAAAATATTAAACAGTTGAATTGTTTTGAGAAGGAGTCAGGAAAGAGGGTGACAGCTGGTATCATCTGGGAATCCCACGTATCCAAGAAAGGATCAAGATATATCACTGCACCTATGGCCAGCCAATCAGAAGTATTCCAATACGAGGTGTTGCAAGAAAATAACCATGGACAGGGTGATTACTGGAACAACTTAATTATTCAGCAGCATTGAGTAACAAATCACTATTTGACGCAGCTCCAGACTATCCACTATTATAATAAATACTGTCATTAAACATGGTTAAGCATTATCTCTAATGAAGCAACTTCAAATGAAGGAGCTTGCTAATTAGCCATGTCCTACATCTCAGAGCCAACAAAGGAATCTTGGAAGTCTTCTGCTACCAATTTGTAAAAATGTGTGAATAGGACTGGTCTAATAACACGTTGACGACACTTCTTCCATTAGGAAAACAAAAGATGCCATCAAGATGTGGTGCTATGATTTTAAACTCCTACTGATGTGTTTCTTTTGGACTATGACTGCTCTTGGTGTACTTTAGCACCGTGACTGTCATTTACAGAAGAAACTGATTGCTACTTTTCACGACTGCTTCAATTCAACGTCCCTTCATTACTACCCTTATTATTAGAATACTAAATCATGGAAATATTGATCCCACTGCCAACGATTCAGAAAAAAAATATAATAAGTTTCATAGACTAAAGCTGATGTAGAGACTTAAGTGAATTGCCTTTGATTAAAGGCCCAGCAGAAATCACAATGCAAATAAAGTAGTTCATTTTAAAGAGTCAGTTTCCACAGTAGTGTCCTGTTACATTTAAATTCTTTCTGAAGAATGACATCAAAATGACCTCAGTTTCATGTTAATAAGGATGACTGTTTTCCTCAGACTAAATGATAACAGACAAAGAATTTAAATGAAGGAAATAGTCTTGGGGTGGGGGGAATCCTCTAAAAATGGTGAAGAGCTGAGCAAAACAATCAGAATTACACTGAATGACTCAATGCTGCTGAGGCTTCCTACAGTACGTACAAGTGACAGTAGAGCATTGTATTCCTTTTTTCCAGTTACAATCTTGGTCTTGATAAAACCAAGAATAGTTCAACGAGTTAAAAATTAAGCCACATAAAAAGTAGAGGATTCCTTTTAGTAAGCACAGAAAACATTTCTTATTATGATAAAAACAGGTTGGATTAACTGTGTAAGCTGAAAGAAAAAAAAGGCTACTTTGTCATTTGAGTTTTTAGAACTCCTCTTCCCTTCTGTGCAGCACAACCAGAAGCTTCACAAATGGATTATCAAAAAAGAAGCTTTACTAATTTAGACAATTTTTGTACATTTGGTAAATTGTAGATGGTTCTTCAGTGGGTAACACATATGCAAAAACATCAAAGCAACGGTTTTATACACTGTTCATCCCCTTTTGTGTCACATGCAAGGAAATTTTCTGAAATACCATCTGAACGCAAGACTATTCTTGCTATCACCTACAGGTCCAAAAGCAGCACGGCAATTTCACAGAGATCTTGCCCACACCTATGAATTCTGAAATTTTGGTTATAGGCTACTCTTTTCACCACGTCTATCTTTAGACATTCATCCGCCCAGCACAAACAGCAGCAGCTCCAAGAACAAACCAACTCTCAGCTTTTCAGAAGTCAAAAAGAAGAAAAAAACCAAAAAATCACTGGGCAAAACTCCAGCTGCCACACTGGCTTTGGGTTTACACGTGCAGAATATCAGCAGTGACAACAAAAGGCAATGTATGGAGTCCAAATGAACAACTCTTGCATTTGGATAGACACCTCTCATCTGTCATGGTACTTCGCCAATTGACTCATTTCAATCACTAGGAAATACACACCTACCTTATTTATTAGGGATGCTTTAGAAAAGGCACAACCCATGTTGTCACTGTAATGCTGTTAATGTGGAAGAAAACCAAGTTTGTGGAGTAAACAGCTGAAAGGAGACAAATGAAGATAAAGAACTGGCTCCTGAAGAGAAAGCACCAACTCCTGTAAGGCATCATGTTTCTTTTATTGTGAAAGGCTAAGAAATACTTCAACAGGAATTATGTAAGGGTTTTAACAGGATATTCTATTCTGAGAGCTACAAATAATTAATTTAATAACTATGGATAAGAGCAGAGCATAAACAGAAAGTTTTTGTTCATATTGAGGTGAAGCAATGAGGTTGGTATTTATGCCAGGAGTACACAGACTATTTGTAAAAAGCACAAGTGATACTCTTGGTAATCCTAAGAGCTATTATGGAAAAATATATACACCAGGAGAAGCACAAACAGAAAAAAATTTATAACCACAAGAGAGCTCAAACACTATGTTTTATGCCATCTAGTTTGACAGACTGAAAAGGTGAAAAACCTTGCCATCTCCCCAGTCTTCTCTGCTTTGCCATTTAATATTCTGTAGTTCTTTTTACTAAGTATACAGAAAGACTAAGTCACACTGAAATAAGTAACTGGAAGCTATTTCACTACTCTCTACAGACATTCTCATTTTTTATTACCATCAGATCCTGACACCTAAGTAAGAAAGCCTTGCTATATTTCATATGGGCTGTTATAGAGATTTGCTACTCAGAACACACTTAGCAAACTATTCTCCAATGCTTTTTACTGGATAGTTAAATGAAGCCAGAGGAAAGTGTTTGTTCAAGCCTAATAAGAAAAATAGGCAGTTACAGATAAAAACTGCATGTATGAGATACAAGAATTTACACAAACAAAAAAAAATCTCAGATCCCAATCTTATAAGTATCTATCCCAAAGTCTACACTAAAAAAACCAAACCAAAAAAACCCCCAGCAAACCAAAGCAAAAATACAGAACAAAACTCTTCATGTGAGTGTTACTACTGTTGGGTGAACTTGAAAGCATAGTCAGGGAAGAGTTCCTCCTAAAAGGAAACTCCTAAAAGCAGAAATAGTGCAAGAGTTAAGTTTATTTTCAGTATGAGAATACCAGTACCTGGAACGTGACAACAGCCAAGGTTAGTTTTACATTTTCTCATTTGAGGAGTGAACATCAGCTGTCTCTGGATAATACATTATCTCACAGGGCTTTCTTTAACACAGGTGCTGCGAGAGGGAAAAAAGGTCGGTTCTTCACAGGGAGAGAGACAAAATGTGCAGGACATCTCCAAAACACACTTTCCTTCCTCTTTTCTCTTTGTCTTTCACAGTTTTTCTTAAAAACATGAAGTGAGTCATTTGCCAGATCCATCTGTCTAATGCACTAAGAAGAAACAAAATGTTTTGCTACAGCCTTGGTAAACTAGTTGTCACAGTCTTAAACACAAATCACTTCACTATAACAGAAGTATAAAAAACTTACTGCAATAGCAAAGACTGTGTTTCAACTGTTTATTAGGCTTTTTGAGATAAGTTATAAGAATTAGATAGTTAGCAAACTCCCACTAGAATTTTTTCTTTCTCCTCCAAGCTATATGTTCTAAGGAAGCAAAACTTTTTTTGTTAGCTTTCCGTGGTATGTTTTCAAACACACTCCCTTTTACTTATTATTATAGTTCTTGAGGAGAACTCATAAAAAGGTTATGAGGAACTGCTTTCTCTAAAAGCTGACCAACACTGTTTCAAGAAAAAGCTTATTAAACACTGCAGTAAATCCAGTTAGTGTTTCATGACACACTTAAAGTCTCTTTTCATCCGAGTAAAAAGTCACTGAGATTACAAAGAGAAATACCAAGTCCTACGCCTGTGAAATGGGTTAGTCAACGTATGACATGAAATCCTTGTCAAGGTGACTTCACATTTCACTTTTTATTTTCACCCAAATTTAGCAATCTCTACATTATTTTAGGCTAAATGCTTGACTTTTTCCAAAAGAAAAGGTAAATACAGAAACTTACAAGATAATAATAATCTGAGTTGCTACTTCTATTTATTGTACTAGTAGTTATCATGTGCAAAGAACTCCTGCTACGATTTTAAAGGATTTGGTTTGTATGATATGCTTATAGGTGCACACCTGCCCTTTTGTTACACAGAGATCTACTGACCTTAAACGCCAAGCCTGTTGAACGAGACTTTCACCAATGAAGCACGGCTGCTTAATGACTTAATGGAGACAGACCATTAGCTTACAAAACAGCATCGCTCTGCCTAACCAGAGAGAAAGTAAAATTATCCCAGTGGGACGGAAAGGGAGTGTAGTAAGGAGAATAAAGAAATGTCGAGTGCAGGGTTTGGATACACCGAGGACGACAGGACAGAAAGAGCAGACATACCTTTGCCCTCGGCGCTGCCCCTCTCCATGGCTCACATCCCCGCCTGTGTGCCAGAGTGGTCTTCACATGCAGCTGCACATCCAGCACAGGCTGGCCCACAGCCAACCGAGTGACTTCAACTGCTCCATATTAATATGGAAGCAATAGGCAGGGGACAGCCAGAGGAAATGGAGGGGGTTTGCACCCTCTGCTCAGCTACTCCCCTTTGGCAGCCAGCGGGCAGACGGGCAAGAGACCTGCTCGCTCCCGCGGGAGTGGCGCTGGAGCGTTATCCGTGCCCGCACCTGCTGTGCCACCTAACGCAGCCCACAGCTTGGTGCAAGACAGAAAAACAGGCAGGCAGACAGACAGACATCCCCCTCCCTGCTGGGCAGCTGTCGTGGTTCACACACCGAGGCACTTGCAGGGCAAGCAGACCCACCTCCTCAGCCTCACCACCGTAAGCACGTCAAGGTGCGTGAGCCACATGATCGAGCACCTCGTGCGGACACTTGACAAGCAGAACCTCCTGGTGGTAAAGGGTAAGATGAAAGAGACAGATTTTTAAAAGGCCTTGGAAGTTTCAAAGAGTGATAAAGTGCACCAAATTCCTGCAATAAATTATCTTGCACATTCTGAGCTATTTCCTGATACACGAGCTGTTCAAAAACTTAAAGGTCAAATTTGCATCGATAGCCTCGCCAAAAAGTTTTCTACAGAGAAAGGAAAGAAAGAGGAAAGGCTAAAGAAGCAGACATGAAAATAAGAAACTGGTATCTGTATTTTATGCAGGATAAAGTCACATACAGTGCAGAATCAGCCTGAAGCTGTGAGTTACTAGCCTTGTTTTAACCAATATTTTCTTATCTTTAATTCTTTCTAATTAGCAATACTCTTTTCTCCAATGTTACTTGGAAAGCCTTCTTTCTTTAAAAAGAGGGGAGGGGGATTAACAACCATCTCAGTTTTAATCCTTCCTCACACTCCCACACAGAGACCTTTTCCTTCCTTAAGGACACTTCACAAGTACTTCATTATGTTTGATTTTTTTTTTTTGTGCCCAGTATATATAAAACAGCTACTTGCCATTTTTAACTCATTCAAGCTGCAGCCAAGCATCTTGCCACAGAAAATTAGGCACACTGCCGTTAAGAGAAAGGTCTCTGAATACTTAGAGCTATAATAATATGCTTAAGCAAGCAAACACGAAAATGCCAAATGTAATTTCTTATGTCACTTGCAGATTTCTAATGAGTCCACATGGGTTTGCTTTGTTGGTTTTTTTTTTTTACACTTCCTTTTAATGAAGGAGAAATTAAAGCCCCTGTATTTTCAGGACCAGCACATCCCAACCAGAAAACTGAAAATCTTAATTACTCAAACCTGTCTAGTTCACAATTAATCAAGAAAGCAAGAGAGGAAAAGGCTTCACATTCAACCAGCTGGTATTTTAGTGTGATCATATTCATATTAAAGATGATATGCTACCACACTCAGATGGGGAAGAACAAAAAAAAGCACAGCCACAAGTATGCCTTATTTTCACACCTCATACTGTCAATAAAGCTTTTCAAAAGCAAAACACTCAAAAAGAAAAAAAACCTGTCTCTTAATGGAACCTGGCACTGTGATTTGCAAAGTAAACAGAACACATTTAAAGCTGTAACAGCTTAGTACTAGTTTTGCAGTGATCAAACCATAATAAGCCATGCACAAATAATATCCAAGAAGGAAAACTACTCAGTAGCACGGTTTCCAGGCTGCCACTCCATCCCCCTCAGCATCTCCACCTGAGAAAACCTGCGAGGTATGTACCCAGCATCACTTACGTCTGCCATACACCAGTGCAGCTGTGCCACCTGGTACATGTGCAGAAAGTCTAAACTCTGTTCAGCCCTTCTCTCCCCACTGCAGAAGAAGAGGAAGACCAAGAACCCAGCAACTTTTTCACACTTTGCTTCAGCTTTCCCCTGTAAGGTCACCATTTTCCCTGGGGACACAGATTTAGACCTAAGAAAAAAACGCCTGTTACCACCAGGTGCTGTGATCCACCAGAAAGCAATACTGAAATTCCCCAAGAGAACAGATTCAGCCCAGCTGACAGCAACTGTAGGTCTGAATGACATATTAAAAAGCAATCAAGCTGATTACATTATGCATCAAAACATGGTTAAGTGGTACAGTTTTGCTGCAATGTTAAAAGAACATCTGATCTTCCTCTGAGGAAATACAGTTTCACTGTCAAGATACTGGCAAGAAAAAAAGGATGAAAAAACTGCAGTGAAAGAAACACGTTTTTTTCAGCAGTTTCTTGATTATAAGTCTAAGGCTTCCCACACCAAGTGAAAGCTTTACCGAAGCAAAGCGTGAATTTAATGACCTTGCCTTAAGCAGATGGAAGAGACTGTAACATTACAAAGTTCTCCTATTCCTTTTGGCTTTTTTTGTTTGTTTTCTTAGGTGCAAGTTATTCCCACCACTCCCTTCTCACCAGGTGTAGGCCCACTTCTAAAGCTCCCAGCAAACCACCTCTCCTCTGAAGCACAGCCTGGCTGTTGCAGGCTAGCTACTCTCCAGGTTTCTGTACTCATAGCTCAAGACAAGAACAAAAGTTTCTGTATGAAGAAGCATTCAATAAGTCAAGAGAAGAGGAATCCAGCAGAGATAACCAACAGCAGAGAAAGAAGTCCACCTGCACACCTTCTTCTACAACACCATTTTTTTTCTTAAAGTGTCAATCTGTTGCTTTTGGCTGGGGCATAGTTCATTTTTTTCATAGTAGCTGGTAAGGGGTTATGATTTGGATTTGTGCTGGAAACAGTGTTGATAACACCGGGATGTTTTCGTTACTGCTGAGCAGTGCTTACACAAGAGCCAAGGACCTTTCTGCCTCTCACCCCACTCCACCAGGGAGTGGGTTGGGGGTGCACAAGGGGCTGGGAGGGGACACAGCCAGGACAGCTGACCCTGACTGACCCAAGGGATATCCCAGCCTATATGGCACCGTGCTCAGCCTACTAAGGCGAGAGAAGAAGGAAGGAGGGATGTTCGGTCTTCCCAAGTAACTGTTACACAGTCGCCAGCTGGGGTTAAACCAGGACAGCCATCCAAGGAGACGGCAAAGAGCTCCACTGTGGGTGTGCTACGTTTGCTGCTGCAGACAAAAACCATATGCACACACACATTCCCTCGTGACAACTACCAACTCTGGGAGGTCACCCACTGTAGAAGGGCCACTTTGCTCCACAAAAGGGAGGAGTAGCTTAAGAGGAAAGGACACTGTCAGAACTTCACCTGCCTTTCCAAATGCAAGGGCTGCACTACACCCAAACAACAAATTTTTGATCCCTGGTAAGTTCACCCTAATAGAGAAGCATCTGTTGGAGATACTAGCCAGACACCAACAAGATACCCCAAGTCCCTCAGCAAACCATACTCACAACATGCTGTGGACGACCTCAGCTCCTGCTTGTTCAAATTGCCAATACAGTGTAGTGATTTTAAACAGGAGCTCTCCTGCTATTTTTAATTGAAAACTTTCCACTTCAAGTTTCCTCCAAGTTTTGGATGCTTGACTAAGGGAGACAGTTTAAGACAAAACAGCTGCAGAGAGAGATACATTACAAGTTTGTACACACTTCTGCATACCTTTGCATTAGTACTTTTAACGTAGTGTGGCTTTTTTTTTGAAGGCCTAGAAAAACTTACAAAGTAATATAGTGAATATTAAATTTACACTTGGATTCAATGCAGGGTAAAGATTAATTAGGAATATAAAAGTATGCTTTGTTGGACCATCACCAAGTCTATCCGTGAAGCTCACAAAGCTCCAAGACTGTACTTCTGAGGCTCTGCTGTTGTAGCCCAGAAGGCACGTGCATTTATTTGCCCTCAGGGGGTTTGCATCCACAGGTTAAAAAATACATCTGTCACTCACGCAGCATTTGGACCAGAGTGCACTTACCAACCCACAGTCTGCTTTTAGAGCTGTCTTTTCTCCTTTTTTCTTTCCTGTTTTAAACCCAAAAGGGTTTTGCTGATTCCTCTTGTGAAGAGCAATGCCACAAGGCAGCTCCCAAGTCTCATAAGCATTCTCTCATAAGCACCACAATTCCAAAATGCAGACTTTTGAAGGCAGCCAAGAAGATATAACAGGAATATAACTATTAATGCAAGACTTTTCTCCCAATATGCTGTTATCAGTCTATGAGTCCTGTACACAATCTTGCACTACATCTGTGGAATACAATGCAAAAAAATAATTTTCCAAGGAAAAATAAAAGAATACGTCCCACAAAGCTCTCTGCAGACAGCAGAGGAGTGGATGTCTCCTTTTCCTACACAGCAAGAAAGAGACTACCAAAAAAAGCAGTTAAGTCAGACAGCATGCCAACAGGAAAGGTTTCACTTTTCAGCACTGAAAAAAACACAAAAAAAATCCCAGCAAAAGCAAACACACACAAGAAAATAGGAAATTCTGCTTCCATGCATCAGGCCTGAGCAGGATTATTCACTAATGATGGCTTCTGACTCAAGCAATAGCTTCAGCAGAAAAGTTGCTCCAAGTTAGTTTTTGGGCTATTCAGTCAAAAGTCTTTGCATTTTATATCACGATCCAACAAATTCAATTCCTTCCAAATCCCCACCCTTCTCTCCATGCCAAAAGTTCACAAATTTGAAATTCTAGCCCCATCCTGGATTAAAAATTCATTGCTCTGTCACCAAGTCATATTTCGCAATCCGCCTTCAATGTATTTGCAGCAAGAACCATCTATAAAATCCTGAACTGCCAAAACCGGCTCTGATATTCCCACTCCACTTGTTCCCACTCTCATCCAAGACTACAGTGCAGACTGAAAGCAGAAACCAGGAAAGGGTAACTTTGCCAGGAGTCCAGGTATTTTTCTGCTATGGCTACTGAGGTATCTATCAATTTAAATTGAAAGATTCACAACATGCCAGTAAGTCTGAAGCGGAATCAATAAAGTTATTTGTCTCATTTCATCCTTTCCTCATGAATTAAGGAAAAAACTAAAACTACTAATTGGAGATCAGTCCACCAGTATGCTACTGCAAGTTGCTGCAGATCACGTAACTTTTGGTATATACACTGATAATAAAGAATGAGGAAATCCTCCAAAGCATAGCATCCACTGTAATAAAAAATACATAGTTTCTCGACTCTGAGAATGTGCTAGTGTCTGTATGTTCTTAAATTCTTTAAATTTTATTCCTGTAGATGGTTCTTTCCGAGAAGGCTTGTCAATAGAAACACTGATTTCTGAACACACGGAGAGAAAGCTGTAGACAATCTGAAATTTAAAGACTGAAAAAGAGCATTTGATTTCAGGCTTTCTAATTATTTTTTTACATGATAGTATGACATTCAAAGATGAAAAAATTTAAATAGCAAAGCTATCTGGAAGCAAAGCTTTTAGGGAACAACATGACAAAGGAAGTGTACTTATGGGTTTGCAAAGGGGGGGTATCACTGAAGCAGCTGCACAGTTCTTGCACAGTGGACAAGCAAAAACAATTAAAAAAGGAGGAAAAGGCAGACAGAGAAGAAAGCAAAGCAGTTAAAACCAAGGCTCTAGTGCTTAACTTATTCCTGTCTCAGGTTACCAGGAAAACGTTGATTTTTTAATTTTTGCTTTAAAACTAGTGCTTTTTTCCCCCCCTACCTGATCCAGTTTTCGTAAGTGCCTTTCCCAGTTTTCATAATTAAACCCATTAAATAAATAATTATACGGCTATGACGCATGTTGCTATGGCAAGGATTGCGATAGCAGAGATTCAAGCTTTTATGACTTCACTACAAGGTCACAGAGAAGCCTGTGAACAAGAAAAATGTGTGGTGAAAAAGGTTACTTCCATTAACATCAACGGCGAGGAAAGACACCGAGATGAAGTACGTGTATGCACTCTGAAGAGTGGTCTAAGGGCGAGTGTTCCATCTCTCACTCCAGCCTCTGCACCAAGTCACAGAGGGAAGAGAAATGTGACTACTGACTACCTCATCCTTCTGGTTTTGTCTGAAGGGTTCGTTAGCACAGCGCTCCAGCAGTGCGCAAGGCCCCAGGGCCACATCCATTCATCTACCCGCTAACCCAGCTGAACACTCTTTTGCCTTTCAAAGTGTCCATAAAAATACTGCAAGACTGTGATCTTTAAAGAGCATGCACTCCTTGCCAGCTAACTTTAAAGCAGTGCTCGAGGAAGATAAACACCACAGCTTGGCTTCCCATAGGAACACGGACATCTCCGTTCCCACCAGCAAAGCGCACGTCCAGCGCAGGTGGGAGAGACACAGCGAAGTGCACACGTGGTGCCAGCCCAAGGAGAAGGGCAGGAACTTCTGGGGGGTCCCTCTGGAGAGTCAGCTGCTCTTGGTGGTCTCCTTGGAAAGCTGTGCACCAAGGAAGACAGAGCCCCACAGCAGCCTTAGCTGGGGAGGGAGGAGATGCAGGGAGGGGCCTCCAGCCCTACACCCAACAGGGCGGAGGGGGGAGAAGAAAACCTGCCCTCAAATTACTGACCAAATTTCCTCCCCAAACAGTTAGAAACCACTGTAGCTGAAGGCCATGACTTAGGAGAAAGAAGTGGCCACTCACAGCACAGTGCTGCTGGCCTGGCATGGGCCCTCCTGGTGACAGAGGCCGCCGCACAGACAGGCACAAACACCAGCCTCTAAAGAGAAGTGTAACTAAGCTAAAGCAAGGTGCCTCTTAACTTGTTACTATTTTTACCAGTAGATCTTGTCCTAAAAATATTTGCGTGGGGGAGGAGGAAAAAAAGGAGGATTTAGTGGGGTGTCAACTAAAAACTGCTCATCAAACACATGCATGTATTTGAAAGCAAATAAACCGCTTTGATGCTGCTCCATGGTGATGTCTACAACTCAGCAGAGAGGACAGGCAAGCAGACTTTCACATTACGAGAAGAGGTGGGAGATTCAAAACTAGAGATGAAGAAAGCACACACTTGTACTGAACTTTCAAAACAAGTTATTCCAGTTTAACATTTTTTCTTCCTGAACTGACGTAGCATAAATAAGAACCAATGAACTAATGAAATGCAAAGCTTATCCTGAAGCATGAAAGTATTGTAATTGTGCTGCGCTTTGCTAATTTTAGAAGGCGAAGAAGAATGACTATACTATAATAAGTCAAATGTGAATATACAAGGCCATCCAATCACCCACAGTGCATGCAGCCCACATTACTCAATTCGGCTCCGCATCCTCTCAATTTAAGGCAACAAGGGCAGCAAGGAATTCCTCTACTACCTCCAGTTTGCTAGATAAATCTATTCTACTCCAGAGGCAAGTTTACCAGTCACAATCTCCTTTGCTTCAAGGCTGAGCTTCTACCTGTAATTTTCTCCACACACAGAAAAGTCAGACAGTTCAATACAGAATTGTAAAGTCTAGCATTTTCAGAGTGTTCCACACCCCTCCCTGGCTCCACCACCACCTTTGGATGCCAGGGAAAGCCAGACTTTCATCATTATGGTACCCACACACTAGGCTAACATGAGTTTAGTCTGAAGATGGCAGTTTCTTACATGGCACACAAAATAATTGGACTGATAATTTAAAAAATGAAAATTCTTTAAAAAAAACCACCACCAAAAAACCACACTACTGAGAAGTTTCAAACAAGGGAACGTCTTCCCTGCTAGCAACTACTTCCAGATAAAAATCACTGTGGGTCATGGCCTCTCCTGTTATAAAGCCAGCATATTGCACAAACGTTTTCTTCCTGTAACACAGATTTAGGAGGCCAGATAGCTACTCAGAAACACTCAGATACAAGCCACATGGTAAGCTAGTAACAAATATATGCTCGCTATCTCCACTTTAAGTTACCCTTAAACTCTGAACAATCCATCCCAAACAAACTATGACAAGCATATTAGGAAGGCTATCAAAACAGGAATACTCAGGAAATCTCAAGATTATGAAGCTACATTTCCTTCCAACCTTTTGGGCGAGTAGGGATAGCAGAAGAAAAAAAATTATCTGGAGATGTTTTGTTTCAGTGGAGCTGTATTTTTAGTCTTCTGATGAAATTTTATTACTGCTGCCATGTTAAAATATTTTGGGTTTCACTGTGACTGAAATAACAGTTAAATATTTCTATCTTATCAAAACATTTTCCTACAAAAGTAATTAAATCAGTGGATTACAATTAAATACTTCATCCAGATAGCAATTTTGATATAACCCTCTTGAGGGAAACATCAACATTTTTGTTTGAGAAACTTCAGATTCCTTAAAAAATATTATGTACTACTGTTCAAAAGAGACAACAAAAAGCAATTCTAAGCATCAAACCCCCAAACTTTTACAACAGATCAGATTCTATAGCTGAAGCAGTTCTCATGAACAGAACTGCCAAAAGATATATATTAACTGCACAACTTGATTCAAAACCAGACTTATTTCATGTTTTTCTGTTTAGCAGACTAGCAATCAGCTTACAGTAGCTCTGATTAACTGGCTCACTTGAAAAATTCTTCACTAAATTTTGCTTAATATTAACTCAAGAAGCCTAGTCCAAGAGGAAAAGAAAACTGGCACAATTTCACTTAGCATTGAAAGTGTTATGCTGAATGACTATTATATTCTTTTCACACTACATCTTCTCAGTGAAAGAAGTGGTTCATAGCAGCTATATTATATGAAATACCAAAAATATTCCTATGATGAACTCCAAAAGCTCACCAAAAGACCAAGAAGCCAGTGAGCTTGGCGACAGGGGTTAAAAAAAAAGAAAAAAAAAGTCACATCGCTTGATACAAAATGTCCATCAACACAAACCTTTGCACTACATTTCAGAACAATCCAGACCATCAATAAGAAAATCTGCAGCTTCCACTTAGCTTCCTCAGGAACCCAAGTCCCTGCTCCCTGCCTTGATTTACATTTTCAAGACAAAAGACTGGTATTCCGATATTTTTTGAGTGTGTCTGGTTTCCCAAAATCTGCAAAAAATTAGTATCATCGTTCTGAGGTGTGTCTCAGAAGCACAGAGATTTCATGTGCCATTAGTGTGTCATAGCACAGGGGCATATTTAGTTAATGCTATGTAAGATATTACAGTACATTCACGTAGCTCTGCAGACTCTAACCACACTCACCTAACAAGACAGGCGAGTTTGGCTTATACAATACGTAAACAAGCCTTAGAGCAAACATGCAGCAGAACAAGTTGAAACATTGGTTACATTAGTTAAACCTCATTACACCTGAGTAGACTCTTCATTTCCAGTTATTCCCATTAAGAACACTGCAGGTTAGCAAGAGCTGAAAATAACAAGTCATCACCTTCTCCACCCGTCCCGGACTCCCCTTCCAGGAATGCTTTGCACAGATTGATGCAGCAGAACAACTGGAGAGTGCACAAACAGCTCTGGACCACTTCCAACTTACTTTGCCATTGCCGTGCAGCCAGCTCTTTTTCCCCCAATCTGGGTCATTGCAAAACCCAAACATGCAGCCTGGTTGGTTTTAGCTTGACCAGCAGCAGCCCTTGGTGCCTCGATCTATGTCAGTACGTGCAGGATCCTGGTGAGGGGGCTCACGCAACTATTTCCTCTTGGACAGCAGCAGGCTTGGATTACATTATCGCGGGATCACAGAATATTCTGGGTTGGAAGGGATGGCACTTAGGATGCAGAGATTCTCTCCTGTGCAGGGTAATTCATTCTATTTTGTCACACATCATTTTTAGAGAATTTTTAAAAGATCTGTGGATATAGAAAGCAGCAGTCCCACTGGCCATATCACCAATGTAAATGTATCTCCCAGCTCCAAATCTCTTCAGACTTGCCTGACACACTTTGGGAGGAGTACTGGAGAGGCACAGTCCAGGGAAAACAAGACTGATGCTGTAACAAAGCACTTGAAGACTCCAAAGCTTCCCAATCCATTCAGATGAGGGAATGCCTGTTGTGAATTTCATTGCCTTCAGGTTTTCTTATATTAAAAATAAAATGTGAAAAACCTAATTATTTTATTATTAGAGTATTGAGATCATCAAATGAAATAAAATTTGGCTTTATAGCTGAAATTACATTCTTTCAGGAGTCAGCTTTCATATTCGTGTTTGCTTTTATATCTCACTGGAATTTGAACCACGTATGCTATTTGGGGCTTTACTGAAGGATGGCCACAAAGAAACTTTACAGCTGATACAGAGGACAGCAGCTTATCTTGGCAGCTCTCCCAAAAGAGCAGAGATAATTCCCATGCTCACCAGTCTGTATTCTGTCAATTGTTCCTACGCACAAATTCAAGCCATTGTGACCTTCATAGATCTCCATATGGGCAAAGTCCAAGCTACAAAGGAATCTCTTACTCTACCCAGATTACTAAAAAAAGAGCAATTACGCATAAAGCCTGCTACATGCTTTCCAAGAAAGAAAGAGATGTTTTCCACCATGAAGTCTCCTGAAAAATTCATATGCAGTTCCTTCCCTTGGTATAGACCTATGAACATTTCACAAAAATAGAATAACCTCACAAATCCTTTTTACTTTTAGAAGAATACTTTTAGAATAAATCAGTCTCGATTGAGAACGGAATGAAGAAAACACTCTCTAGTTATAACAGTTCAGAAAATAGTTTTATCACTTAATCCCAAACTGAGTGTATGAGTTTAAAAACAGATAAATCTATTAGAGCAGGCAAGAAAAATAACAAGATATAGGTCTCTATAGAGACACAGGGCAGTTATGAATGGCTTTAAATACAGCCTTCAAGGAGATTGAATTTTTTTAATTTATGAAGAAAATAGTTCTGGTATTTAGAGATATACAGGCCAGTCCTGATTTATCTTTATAATCTTTATTGATGATCTGGACCAGGGTATGAAGTGCACCCTCAGTCAGTTTACAGATTACACCAAATCGGGCAGGAATGTTGGTTGGCTAGAGGCCAGGAAGGCTCTAAAGAAGGATCTAGACAGGCTGAATCGGTGGGTTAAGGCCAGTCGTGTGAGGTACAACAAGGGCAAGTCCTGCTTTTGGGTCACAACAGCACCCTGCAGTGCTACAGGCTGGGGAAG
The DNA here is from genome assembly GCA_013400975.1 of Atrichornis clamosus. Taxonomy (NCBI): domain Eukaryota; kingdom Metazoa; phylum Chordata; class Aves; order Passeriformes; family Menuridae; genus Atrichornis; species Atrichornis clamosus. The sequence goes on from WBMZ01002853.1 coordinate 90,271, forward strand.
AGTGGCTGGAAAGCTGCTCATTGGAAAAGGACCTGGGCGTGCTTCTGGTCAACAGCAGTTGAACATGAGCCAGTGTGTGCCCAGGTGGCCAAGAAGGCCAATGGCATCCTGGCCTGGATCAGCAATAGTGTGGCCAAGGCAGTGATTGTCCTCCGGTCCTCGGCACTGGTGACAGCACACCTCAGACCCTGTGGTCTGGGCCCTTCAATGAAAGAAAGACTAGGGCATGTCCAGAGAAGGGCGATGGAGCTGGGCAAGGGTCTGGTGCACAAGTCTGATGAGCAGCTGCTGAGGGAGCTGGAGCTGTCTGGAGACAAGGAGGCTCAGGGGGTCTTCATCACTCTCTACAACTGCCTGGAAGGAGGCTGTAGTCAGGTGAGGTCGGTTTCTCCTCCCAAATAGCAAGCAACAGCACAAGAGGAAATGGTCTCATATAGTGCCGGGGTCATTTAGATTGGATATTAGGCAAAATTTCTTTACAAAAAGGGTTGTCAAGCGCTGGAAAAGACTGCCCAGAGAAGCAAAGAATCACCATTCCTAGAATAGTTCAAAAACCACATAGATGCGGTGCTTAGGGACATGATTTAGAGGTAGATTTGGTAGTGCTGGGTTAATGGTTGACCTCAATGATCTCAGAGGTCTTTTCCAACCTTAATGCTAAGAATATGATTAGCAAGCCTGACAAAAAAAAAAAAAAATGACATCAACTCTATGTGGAAAACGCCTACATGCCCAGCCGATGGTGAATGTGGGCCATGGCATTGACATGTTCCTGGAACAGGCAACTCTAGTGGTCAAGAGACTTAAACATTAGGAAAATGTTGCACATGTTAAAGAGCAGAGAATGTGAGCTGCAAAGACAAATCCCAATAAAACAGAAAATATACTTAATTTGGTAGCACAACGTTAATGGTAGTATTATACAGAAGACAAGCCAGAGAAGAGGCAGCATTTAGAAGCCGAGAGACTGAAGCCTATGCCACTGATGCAGAGTTTGCATAAAACGAGCGTGAGAAGTCATCCACAGACAGATCAATGGCAAGCACGAGCAAAGATGAAGAGATACAAGCTAACACACAAGCTGCAGATCTTCAAGGGAGGGTGAGACCAAAAGGAAAAGATAAAAGAGAAAATAAAAAAGACTACTACTTTTTAGTAAAGACATGAATTAAGTTACAAGAGCAGCAAGGTATTATGTCCCAAGGCTAAATACAAGAGGTCAAGCAAGAATTTTTGATTTCTTCTAAGGTGAATAAAAGAAAAAGGGAAAAAAATAAATAGAATGAATTAACTATGGACACAAGTATCAGTTTGGAAAAGGTCACTTCCAGGCCTCTGGAGGAATCTGCAAAAGTCATGAGGAAAGACAGAATGAGGTTAATGCTGAGGTTTCCCAAACATGGAGAAGTACCAGTAGATAGTTTTCTGGGAAGGCTCTTGGCTCTGAATTTTGCTCCAGCCTACATGCAGATGACCTTCTGGGCACACTGCAAGGCTTACTTATTTTACCCAGGTTTTTACCTAAAGGACATGGGAATAGAAATTTTGTGAAGATTTTCCTATTGCCTACCAGGAAGGCAAAGAGATATATTTGGTTGGCACGTCACTAATTTCTAATCTGTTTGAACTGTTTTAATTACTATATATACACCAAGAGGTTATGGCAAATGCTAAAAATATGCACTGTGCTTTATCACATTTAGAATATAGACTTATTTGGACATTGAGGTAAGTTTTTTTCACACTCAGTTGAAGTTCAACATGTTCTTTCAAATAATTTCATTAATACTTAATTTTTAATCCAGACCCATAATAAACTTAGAGGACTCTCTCATTTTGTCTTTTTAATACAATACAATAATACAAGACTAACAGAGCAGCAGTTCAAGCAATATTCTAGCTATCATATACAATAACTTCTGAATTATGCTATTGAAATCTTAAAGATTTGCTGGGTTCTGTCTAATCTTCGCCCTTGATACACCCTTGGACAAGCTTGTGAAATTATCCTTGTAAATCAAAAGCTCAGTCCTGCAATCACATCTGCATCTGGGGACCTTTTTCTACAGGCGGGTAAGAATGTTTGAATGCTACCAGAGAATAACTGCAGTTCAGAGGAGGTACATTTAATAGCCTCAATGAACTTTCTTCCAATCAGTCTCTGTGTAGCCTGCAGTTTAGAGATCTGTTATAAAAAAAATAATTAATCAGCATTGGATGCTGCACTTCTTCATGAAAAGCCAAGATTAACACATTGAGTCAGCAACTTCTATTTTGAAATAGTTTAATTCACTAAGGAGATGACTGCTTTCCCCAAATGCTGCAGACGTGTCTGCTGCTGTCTGGGCCAATTCAGAGGCTTGTTATTCACTACTTGGTTGATTTCAAAATCAAACTACCCCTTCAGAAAGTTGCAGAGACTATGACATCACATTTATGATAATTTATTGCACAATTACAGTGGCTACATCCCTGGATTTTATTTCGTGGGAAAGCATGTTTCTACTACAGTCTCAACCATTTTCTTGGCTAACTCCTGTCCACAGAGTCACAAGTTTTGGTATAAAGCTTAGCACAACTTTTTTCATAACACTATAAAGGTGTTTAATAGCAACTTAAGGCTGCATAGTTCAATTGCCTAGAGAAATATTTGCATTTAGCACCGAGACAGTGAAATTTCACACACAACTCAGAAGCGCTGCTTAACAATTTGCTAAAAATCACACAACACTCCATCAGGTTTCACTTTAATACTACTTATGTCTTCTTAAATAAATCAAAAACCCAACATCCTTTGAGAAGGCAAGATTGTCACCACCTCAGATTAATGACAATAATGCAATCACTGAAATTCAATACAAGAGTGTAATTTAATAACCTCAAATTCAAAGATTTGCACACCACTGTGATGTTTATTGATTAGAACTGATAAAATAGTACTGTGGAACATTACAAGTTAACTTAAAGTAATGCAAATTACTGAAAAATTTGGTTTCATTATACTTTGGCCAGTGTTATCTTCATTCTAACCAAAACACTTTAAATTACAAGCTTAAAAGACAATAGTAGACAGGTCCTGTAATACTATAATTACAGGACCCAGCCCTTACATTTTCGCTTCTGATTCAGCAAAACTTTCACCACACAGTATACAAAGGACACAAAACTATTTTCTACATTATTTAACATGGCATTTATTTGAATATGTACTATTAAGTTCTAAGAATTCCAAAACACATGTAACAAACAGATAAAAACATTTTCATGTAATTGTTTCCACATGGTATAGTCTTATTATGAAAGACATTGCCATTATTTTAGAGTAGAATGTATTAATAGGACGCTGTTTTCTAACATAATACCTTCTTTCTAATTCCTGATATTGTCCAAATTGCACCCCCAAGAAAATAACTTTCATATTCCACATACAGAAAACTCATTTCAACCCCAACCATAGGAAACAATAACTCCTCCCAATGGAAAAAAATGTAAATTCTTTCATTACACATAGGCAAACAGTGCAGGTGGGCAACAATAATAGAAAGGGCATCCAACCCAATTACAACTTCTAAGAGGAGCTCCCAGGTCCAAAATCTCTCAAACTTATCTTTCTGAGGAACTTCATCCATCCGTTTACTGACTGGATGAGAACAAACGGCACAAGGGAAAATCCCACATCCCTGTGCATATGCAACCTCAGCCAGAGCAAACTGGAACATGAGGCATTCCTATGGCATGTAACACCAGGGTTCTTTTGCTACAACAGTCTTTTCTGAAATAGGTACTAAACTAAGCTAGAGTAATATTCTGTTGCTTTGTCTTATTGGCAAAACCCGCAAAATGGTTTTGGTAGGTTTTTTAGATCATCTGCATAAAGAATGCTTCCCATTCTATACACAACACTGTCAAAAAAATCAAGGCAAGTTCTAACTTAAGAAAAAAGGCTCTCTCTTCCAACAAAGCACAATTAAGCTGGCATAACATTCAGGGTGTTCTTACCTTATCTAATCTGTCCTAAACTGATTTGACTTATTCTCACCTTCTTGCCATCTTAGTAGCAAGAATCAGAGATGAAAGTGGATATGAAGGTACAAATGCAAAGTTGCCAGAGGATCTTTGCTGTCTCCATTTACCAAGTGAAGCCCATTTAAAAGTTCCACATGCAGTTGCAGTGTAGGAGCTGTAGTGCTCAGCACACTGGGGCTGGTCTATCATGATTAAAGATGAATTTTCTTCACAAAGGACAGAAATCAGTAAAGAGAGACTGTAAAGGCAACAGGAAAGTTGGGGAGTCTCCATGGATGTTTGCTGTGCCTTCTATGCATCATTCTGGAGTCACAGTCAATTCAGAAATAAAACGAAGGCTTTCCAAAGCTTGGAAATAGGAGTAATAACATGAAAAGTGAGGATGACGCACTGCTATTTTGCAGCTTTTACAAATATGGTCTAATATGTACAGTGGGCTGACGGAGGCAGACCACGTGTCCCAAAGTATCCCGTGTTATCTTCTTTCCTTGCAGTGAAAGAATCCAAAAAATGAGAAAACCCCTAGTGTTAGACCAGACAGTGTTTCTCACAAGTGACTGGCTAAATGACAGACACCACGGATCTCAGCACTGTACATACATGCAAGGTATGAGAGAGCCAAGAGGCAACACCAACAGCAGCAAGACTCGAGGCAATCTAGTTGCTACTGTTATTAACTTCAGAAGCTCATAACCCACTGTTTATACTCCGCTTTTATCATCCGCTACCATTCACCTGCTTGGCCTGATCAGCCAAAAAGCTACATCAGTGTACAAGATTGGAAAGACAAGGAAATCAGCTGGCCACAGAAGCATGCAGTAAGCAGCTTATCCAACCTGTACACAAGTGAATTAGCTTCCCAAGCACACTGCCAGAGGGACCCCCCCACACCTTCATAAACACAGTTTCAGCGTTTGGAAAGGTGCCAGGAGTAAAATGTTTGTTTACTGTAGGCAGGAAGAGCTACCTATGATTCAGACATTAGGAAGTGACAGGAAGGACTAAATTATGCAATTTAAAAGTAGGAAAATAAACACAAAGTGGCTGGAATGAGAGGAAGAAGGAGGAGGAAAGGATGAAGACACAAGTTTTCTGTCTTCGCTCTCACTTGTGCAGGGCTGAAGCCATCATTGCAGCAGGAGGCCCCCCATAGGATTCCTTCACCTTTTAACCCTCATTCTAGATCCCCTAGCCAGAGACTTTCCTCCTCAGCACTGAGTAAGAAACATCTGTCCAGCTCAGTCTCTCAGTTGGAAAGGACAGATCACAGTCTTCCTTATTCCCTATTTTGTTTAAGCAGACTGAGATTTCAGAGAAGAGCAGAGACAGAAAGAAGGCTCATTTTCCAGCCAGCTAAGGGAGGTAGGAACATACTTCAGCTCCGTCGGATGCCAGTTGCAGAGACTGACAGGAAAACCTCTTCCCGTAAGCAGAAAGCAGGGGAAGCAGCCCAATGGGAATAGCACTGCCTTCCCAGCAGCTGTTGGAAGCAACCGAGCATCGCAGCAGTGCGGCCTGCGACTTTGCACCTCCCATCCACAGTTTGTTAGATCCCAGCAGGAGTTTAAAGTTCCTTAAACTGCAGTAATAATCTGCATAATTAACATGCCCATTCCAAGGCTAAAATAGCAAACAAGCAGATCTGAATCACAGTGAGTTATGGCTGTACTGTAAGAAAACCCCACCAAAGCGCACTATCAAATTTATGTAATGATAGTGGTGCCTCCCTTATTTTATCAGTAAAGATCTTCCTGCCACTCTCTTTATAAATTAGACAATAAATAACTGCTCTTTTTTCCCTAGAGCTGCAGAGATACACAGACAAACAGAGCCATCAGATCACAGAAAAATTCAAAGGACTGGGGATTAACTTAGCACTGAAGTACACACCATAGCAGAAAACTCTGGAGTTACTTGTCCTGGGACAAAATTACCCTGGGATGAAACAGGGTTAAGTTTCCCAATTTACACTAATGAGTCACTTGCATGCTACTCTTCACTTTAGATCTTCCTCCTGCCCCATTTCTCCCTTCCCCACTCAAAAACTCCAGAAAAGAAAAAAACCAGGTTTTATTTTAGTAACAACTGACTCCTGAGTGAATACAAGTGTGCCCTCTTTGCCAACAGACCTTCCGCAGCAAAGAGCAATTTTAGTTATTTCTCATAGTGCTGACAAGCTTATGCAATTTACCTTCATTTGTGCACACAGACAACTGTGTTAGATAGGTCATAACTAAGAGCGTGACATGACCTCAGCTTTGAGCTTTAAGGGCATTATTTCACACTGAGTAGCAAGCAATTAGACCGCACAACTTACTCACATTGCATGATGCAAATAATTTCAGCAATAATTGCATACAAACAGTGGATGGAAGTGCACTAGGACATGCAAGATTCCCTTATTGACATCCCTACTCTTGCACTTACTGAAGTTATCTCCCTTAGCAACAGGGAAGGACTTTGTAAACAACAAGTTTATCTAATGCCATCATGAGAAAATCACCCAGTGTAACACATAATTGAAAGAAAAAACATTTCTTTAATGAAGAGCACCACAAGAAATCATGAAATTATATAACAAGTGATAGATTAAAAAGGGATAAGTTTTTGTCAGTTTTAAATCTCAAATTAAGTTCATATAGATCACTACTTTCTAGGAAAGCAGAATTGCCCGACGGCATCACACCCATAGTCTATCTCTGACTCTTCCTGCACATCAGCAGAACTAGGAAAAGACTGGACCTCATGGGTGAACCAAAGGAACTGGTTACAATATGACATTTTAGAAGTCTCCTCTTATCACACCCCAGACCTCCAAGTGCTCATGTTTACAGCTGGGGGATTCTCTCCAAGCCTCCCTGGAATCTTCTGCATTCCCAATGTGGATACCACATGGCACAGCGTTCCACTGCCTCATCTGTCCTGGGGAACACCAGTCTCTTCTGTCTCAAACTGCACTCCAAACCTTTCCCTCTTTCTCCCTGCCCCCTCTTTTTTAAAAAAAATTTAAACAATTCAAGGACAAATTGTCAATTCACATCAAGTTCATACATTACTTTGACACCCTCTTTCTTGGTTGTTTCTTGATGAAACAAACACATACCAATCCTTATAATAACCACTAGGAGCATCCAATAAATTATCCTCACCACCTCTTTCCTAATACACTCCTTACTTTTCAGTGTTTGCTGGAAAGGGACATGCTGTTAGTATTTTACCACATTTTTAAGGCCCACAGATATTTATATGCATTTTTTAAATCATAGATGTTTGCTAGATGCCATATATGGACTCCTGACTGGTTTCAAAAGGTATTCTTTATGAAGCAGCAATCCTCCCTGCACCATCCCAAATCCAGGTGCAGCTTCTCTACTACATCTGATCCTGCTTAAGAATCTACATGGAAACACAAATGTCAGAAAACTATAACAGCAACATGCATTAAGTGTGAATGGGAACATTTGTCTAGCGCACTACATGACTCAGAGCAGTTATTCTTCATACAAAGGAAAAATGACAAACTGACACATAATTTTCAGAATTGGTTTTTTTAATAAATGGGTTATTTTGCTAATACGTATTACGCGATAATATTTATTTAATAAATGGGTTATTATAATTCCATTTTGAAACTCAAAATCCATTTTTCATCTGATATCATATGAGTATTTACCCTTTTAATAACCCTCCCAAATGGACTGTAATTCTTATGTGTTGATTGCATCAAAGGTCTATTTGAAGGCAGAGGTATTAGCTGTGTTTGAAGAGCTTCCTGTATTCTTATTCCATACCCCAAATCTAATCCTGTGAACTCCTACTGTCAGCAATAAACACCTACAGAGGGCTTATTTTGCTTCTAAATCCCAAGCCCCAGACAACATAGAAGAATAAACCGAAGTCTGATTTTGTGTTGTTTCTCTTTTTTCCCCTTTTCCTTTAAGGCAGAAACCCAGAAGAGCCTGGCAGTGGCTGTGGGCCCAGAGAGAGGAGCCTGCTGGCTGCACCACTGAAACCCATCGCATTCCTCCTGGGGTGGGGACAGGCTTACCCGGGAGGAAGGAGGGAGCAGATCTGCCATCACCCTGCCCCAAGGCTGGCTGTGCTGGGAAGTGGGTGGGGAAGCAGATTTACTTTGTGACAGCCACGACCTCCACTGCCACCAAGGGTTTATCTGGCGTCGTTTTCACTTATAAAGCAGCAGAACAACCCACATGTGACCAGAGAGCTGGCTGGAAAACTTTTGTGTGGGAAATAGGCAAAGGGACCAGGTTGCTTTTCTTCTGCTAGGGAAGGTTTTCCCAACAGCATCCCCAGCCACAGGTACAGCCACTGGCCTTGCCTGCACATCGCCCCACGTCAAGGTTCCTCATCTGAGCTAGCCAGCATGTGGCTAACAAAAATTACCTCCTTTTAAAGAAATACAGAAAGGGCAAAGCTTTCTTCTGGCTTCCTAGAAATTCTCAGAGAACAAAACAAGCACAGCTCCTAAAAAAAGCACAGTTTCTCTTAAATCACTCTGCCAATAAATTGCTATAGAAAATAAAAGGGAGCAAAAGCTTTTAATTTCATTCACTTCTTGATTTGGGGCTGTTCTGCAGTGACAAGCTGGTGTACTAACTTAGTTTCCTAGATGAAGTATTGTCTCTTTTTAAACAGAACTATTTGTATTATGCACAGATATTATGTATAATAACACACAAGCCATATGGACATAACTGCCTGACCTTTTTAATTATATGTTGTCATGCCACCAGTTCCAAGAGAGACAACTCTCATGCTGCCATTTACCCCAAATAACTGCCATTTACCAGAAAAAAAAAGGAAGAAAAATGTGTCACTGTAACCTCAGGGAGCTTAATGCTAAAGCTGTAATTTTGGGGCATAAAATGCAATTAAATATATTCCTTCTCCTCAGTTAAAAAACAAAAACACACCACGAAAGAGATGGTTAGGGAGTCCAACACTTAATTCTGTCTCTTTCATCTCGCAGAAAGTTACTTTATAAACATTTCCCCGCTGGATACTGCTAAGGAGACAGCCTGATACTACGTAACCATAAGATTACTTTTTACAAATAAAAGCAACGTGGCATGTTTCAAAGAGCTTCAAAAGTTCATCATGAGAAACAAAACCTTTGTCAACAGCTGGAAGCAAACACAAGTACAAAAAGCATACTACGTAACCTTTTATCGGAAGCCAGGGCTGCCTTTTTTTTAAAAAAAAAAGCTCTAAAATACAACTACCATATTGCACTGAACAATATTTACAAAGCTAACATTATTTGTGCAACTATGAACACTTTTCTGAAAGCAAACAAACCAGAGAATTCATAAAGGAACCATTGCAAAAGCCTAATCAAGAATTGATAAAGGGGGAATGGAGAATAAACAATATTTTACTGCAGTCAGGAGACGGCAGAATCCTCCCTCCACTCCCTGCCCTCCCCCCCCCAAAAAAAAGAAGAAGAAAAAAAGAAAAATAAACACATAATAGTGCTTTAGAACTAGTTGTTTGTACATATAAGGAGCTGAATTCACATTAGAGTCCCGAAAACAGCAGCAAATTACACTGTACTACAATACTCACTGGACAAGATTATCCCTTTCTGTCTGATCTTTCTGCCTACCTTGCTCAAGTAATTTGCAAGACATAAGCTTTGTCCCTCCTAATGAAACACTTCAATGAAATTGCAACAGTTGAACTTGCTTCTATTGGCACTAAAATGATTAGTCACTGAAGCACCGAAAACATTAAGGTAATTTTGAAAAGGTCCCAAGAAGTCTGTCACTGCAACACTACAAAAGTGGGGATGAAAAAATAAGGAGGTGAATCTTTGCTCTATGTCAAAACAAAACTTGCAGTTTTTTAGTTGTACTCCCCTTCTTGATTTAAGAAAGTATTTCACCTAATATAGCTTGGTGGCATCTATTTTTAGACTAGAAAAACGTGAGAGCAAGACTAAAGAGGTATAAAATATCCAAGCCAGAGTCATCTAAAATCCACACATTTATTCTCTTCCTTAAATTTGCATTTGATTCTAATAATACTATTCAAAAGTTATGCAAAAAGACAAAAAAACCCCCATGCCTCAGAAGAGAACAAAACATCATTCCAAGATTTTTTAAATTTTAAGAGAGAGAAAAGGTCTATGCATAGTTCTATGTTTGTCGTTTTCTTCTCTCTCTAAATAAGGGACTGTTGGATACCAAAAAAGATGAATGAAAATGGAAGAATTACACCTCAGCTGAATGAGTGTCCTGTTCAGACAAAGGCTTCCAGAATTGATGCTCATTTTGACAGTCAAGGTCCATACTTTTTTAAGCTGAACTATCCAATAAAACATTATTTTCTCAATATATCAAATTCACATTTCACTCAGCTGCTTTGGGCTTATGATTGACTAAAAGGTGTGCAAAATAAAGCTCATCTGTGTATAATTGGAAGTTAAATTAATGGTATTTCATTATTTCCTCTGCTTAGAACATATGCTGCTTATACTTAATGTTCAAAGCTGCAAGACTCTGTGCATACATGGAGGAGCAGACACTATGCAGCAAGAAAATGGGAGACACTGATTTGTTTTTCCAATTCCTCTCCCTGCTCCCTGTTAGTCTCTTGTTGAATTGTTGCACCCATGATTTGTTCCCCTATGATTTGTTGCACCAAATCTCATTAACACACCTACCAAAAACACAGAAGCATTGTGAAAGGCTATCCATAAGCTGCTATACATGCAACTGAGAACCATCTTCAACATCACAAAAAGTCAGAATTTGACTGTTTCCTCCTTTTTCAGCTACTGTGTTCCCAAATTAAGGGTTATTATTTAACAGCTGTTAGGAAAAATTGTTCACGTCATTTAACGTATTTCGAATATCTGGCTTATTTCATATGTCCAGAAGTTCACCTGCACTTCAAGAGGAACAGGACAATTTCTGTTACTTAAATGTCCAATTTTCCTATTTACACCAAGGGAAAAAAGCATTCAAGGTACTCAGGTTCTATCTGACCACCCAAGCTCAGAATATTTAAATTAACAGTATACATCAGTGTGGTAAACTACATAAAAATTAAAACAACTAGCAAAAGATAATGTTACTATGCGTATATTAGATTTCTTGATCTGTTTTATATGCTGTTGCCTGCTCTTACCCTCTGAAACCATCCTCTGGTAGTTAATCCAGAGCATGCACCACAGGTCAAGCACTAACAGCACTGCAGCTTGGGCAGCAAAGTCAACACCAGCTGCTGATGTCCTGTCAAAGATGACAAATACTCCTCAAGTGAGACCTACACCCAAACTGCAAGCTCAGGGTAGCTACAGCCCTAAAGTCATACCCAAGATCATTTCAGCATCTTCAGCTGGCACACAAAATGATGGAACTTCCCTCTATAATCAACGAAAACATTATGTTTAGTCATGCTTCGAACTTCATGACTTGGGGTTTACTAACCCATGTTTGAAAGGATCAAAAGTCAAACTGCTGTTCTGACCAGCGCACAGCAGAAGGGGAGGGACAGACAGAAGGAAAGTTTTCTGCCCAAATTCCTGCAAGGTCTTCAGCAACTTTTTGAGTAGCACAAGCACAGTCAAGTTCAGAATATTAAGATGTCACATACTGTTGCTTGATTACACTCATCTGTCTTGAGTTAACTTAACTTGACCCAGCTCCATGGGGACAGCGCTGAATGATGTCAGGGAAGCTTATCTTGGACTTTTTTTCCTATAAACCAACCAGCTTCTTAAATTTGCTCACTATGCTGATGAAAGATCACGAAAAAAGCTTTAATGCAAACAGGTGTCTTCCAGAATAAGGGCTTTTGTCAGGGACTGCATCTTTTACCAAATTACAACTATTCTGCTGAATAAAACATTTCTTAACACCATTACATATCTTAGCATGTTTAAGTATTACTCAAGACAGAAGATGCACCTATGAGATTAGTGCCAAAGAGCCACTGCCAAACAAAGCCACAGCAGAATATTCCACTTCTGTACCTATACTGTCTGAGCCTCTAGTTCAACCATCAACAACTAGCTTAATAAACTGGCACTTTTTTAGTCACTGTCTACAACTGAAAAGATTAGAAAGTAAGAGGATGCTACTTGTAGCCTTGTCTGAATTATATCAGTGCTCCTGATGTTCTGGGGAGGTCAAGCCTGTTTCTCATTTTTAAATGCTTTGCTTTTAAATGACTAAATGTGCTATCAATAGGAATAGTCAAATAACCACAGGATTTTTAGTAATAATTACATCAAAATTAAGGTTTCCTAACTTACTTTCAAAAATCATCTTAAGAACTCTAAGAAGTACAGGGAAGTCTACTAAATACAGAAAAATCTGAACCAACTTAGCCAGAAAGTGTTTAGTCTACACAAGGTATTTTTGATGGAGTTCTACCTTTTATAAAATAAAATGTGCTCGAAGCAGGACATATTAGAATCACAGAATCACAAAACAGTTAGGGCTGGAAGGGACCTCTGGAGATCATCCAGTCCAAGGCAGAGTCACCTGGAGCAGGTGACACAGGAATGTGTCCAGGTGGGGTTGGAATGTCTCCAGAGATGGAGACTCCATGACCTCCCTGAGAAGCCTGTTGCAGTGCTCTGCCACCCTCAGTGTAAAGTTCTTCTTCATGTTGAGGTGAAACTTCTTGTGCTTTAGTTTATGGCCATGGCTCCTCATCCTGTCGCTGGGTACCACCAAAAAGAGTCTGGAACCTTCTTCTTGGCACCCACCTTTGAGATAATTATATGCATTGACCAGACCCCCTCAGAGTACTGGGAATTATTATGTTACACAGTAGACTTTCTACAAACTGGTTCCATAAACCCACCATCAATGCTAAGATTCTGATTTTAAGCACATCCCTGGCCTACCCCAGACAAAAGCATAGTCATGCTAGGAGAGAATTTAAGACTTCTTCCCACTCTCTCAAGCTTTTATCCCTTGCTTTACCAAGGACAGCTGTGTTTAAATATCTGGTGGTTTCCTAGCATAATGGCAGTAAAAAAACCTCTACGCTGCTACCACAAAGCATCAGCTATTTTAGCTGGCACGTGCACAGCAGAACTGCAACGCAGCAGAAAACCACGAAGCCAAGGTTTACTATCACATTTTAAAGGACAGATGGGGAGAAAGGGGCTTTCCAATTACATTTTTAAAAATAAGGGGACCAGAGCAGAAAAAGTACAACAGGTTACTGTGAGCACATAAATATTTGCAAAGTTGAAGGCAACAGAACAAGGGAAGAAAGAACAAACATACAGGAGGATAGCAGAAGCTGTGAAATTTAGTAGTCCTCCATACCTCTGCAGAAACAAGTTCTTTCATGTGCTACTTAAACCACAGCACAAGCTGTGGAGACCTGTGCAGGATTTAGTCCCAGCTCCCTTCCCCTTCTCCTCTGCTAAATCCACATCTTCATCTCAGATACCCAGCCAGCACCAAAAGATCTGTGAGATCTGGAAATGACCAGTCTATTCCCTCAAACAAGCTGTTCTGAATACCAGCTCCAGGGAACCCACAGCAGGTGCCAATGGCTATCAGAATGTTCATTCCATACCAAAACCACATGAACAAGGCATGAGAGTAGAACTCCTTTTAAGAGGGGAAGCAGACATTCATGGCATTAAGGCATACATCCAAGGAAATCTGATTTTTCCACCTGCAGACCAGGGTTGGTTGGAGGGGGGGTTTTTTAAACTTTTTTAGCCTCAAAATGAGTATAAGCTAGCTTTAATACCATGTCCAAATGTTTCAAACCAAAAATTTAAGTCCCTGTGAAACACATGCCTAGGTACTGGCTTCAAAGTGCTCCTTTTCACCCTTCCTAAGAACCGAAACCATATTTAACTGCAATTTCAGACTTTTTATCTCCCTGCCCAGATGGTAGCCTGGGTTTGCCCCAACACTTGCATGCAAAAACTAATAGAGCATGAAGTTACAATTTTCCATATATACATGTGAAAAGTATGCGTTGCAGAAAAGCAGTCTCCTAGTGAAATCACTTTCCCATCTTTTCATCTGGAGCAGCCTCTTGAAATACCACCACTATAAAATACGGCTTTAAAAAACGCAGCTCTCTCCTGTGCCTTCGCTTAAGCGTAGAATTACAGGGAGCACAAGCCAGCACTCCAGTCAGTGCACTCAGCTAAAGTTCATCGTCTCAAGTACGTCAACTTTTTGTTTGCTCGAAGACACCGGCCATAATGTCAAGGTCACTTTTAGGTCTTTGAAGTGAGCGTGAACCTTCAGCCTGCAACTGATCAGGCACTACTGACAAACAGAAGGAGTTTTGCTGTAAATCCTTCTCTAAACGGTACCTTTCTTCTGCACAAGCACAAAAGAGTCAGAAACAGCGTGCAAGATTTAAACTCATGACCTTATGGCCTACAATGCATGAAGATGCTAAACCAAATCATGCTCATATAAGCTTGCCATCTTATCACTGATACTCTGCTTCCTCAAGAGCAGATCCACCTTTCAAGTGAAAATTAAGGAGTTATCTCTTTAGGACACAGAATCATTTGACCAATGCTGTGCTCAGGGTTTTCCCCTCACCGGTTCTGGTGGAATTCCAGTATGGAAGTGGAGCTATAAATACACTGAAGGGGCAGCTACATGGGCAAAAGCTGGCATATTTCGAGACTGATTTATGGGGTTGATTTAGGAGAGCATACTCTGTCCATTTACAGACAGTGCAATTGCACAGGATTTAGAGTTTGAGCAGGAAATTTATTCAAGTTGTTTTAAAAACATTAATACTGCTCTTAGTTCTTACACATTAATAAAGAGGTATCCTGTGAATAAACACATAGACATGGAGAATTGGCCAAAAATATAGTCCGTGTCCAATTCAGCAAGGAAGCAAAACCCTGCTATGACCCATCCTGCTATGACCCATCAGGACATTTTCTTTGCAAATCTGATCCTGCGTGCTTCGCGCAAACAGGATTTTTGCCATTGGGAACCAGAGAATGGGCTATCCCAACTATAATTTTTTAATTTAGAGTCTCATTTCACCAATTTCCTGGCATAAAAAAAAAAAAAACCCAGCCCAGAACAGCAACAGTTCTTCAAGAAGTGGCTGCTAATTACTAACAGACGAAAATAACATGGTCACGTTAAGATCTGTATTCACAGATTCTCAAATAAATCTGAAGGCTTAGTTGCTTTAAGAAGAAGAAAAAAAAAAAAGGCCCAGCATTTTGTCCCAATTACACAGATGCCGCCAAACAAGCCTGGTGCCAATGGGAAAGGGCTCAGCCAGCAGCGATGACTCCTGGCATCACCCATCCCTCCTACGTGACCTGACAGCCTCGCCGGCGGCCCCGCAGCTCCGCTGTGCCCTGTCACGGAATCTGCCCGCTCAGCAAACGCGCTCCATTTTCCTGCCAGCAGCGCGGTGTCCGCTCCGCCGCAGCCCCTGCGAGCGCAGCTACTGCCGGGCAACAGTGGGAACAACTTCGGGAAACACACAGGCACTTCTCTTACAACTCCCTCCTCATTATTCCAGGTGCGGGGAGCAAGGGCTGAGCCCCCTTCACGCCTCAGCGGGAGCGCTCCGGGGGCATCCCCGGCTCCTTGCCGTCGCCGGGCCACCAGCGCGGGGCACGATCCCGCCGGGACGGCGCAGTGCCGGGGCTCCCTCTGCCCTCCCTGGGATCGGCCACCAGCACCGGGACGGCAAGTGTTTACGTTTAAAAATACATATATACCGAGACCGGACCCAGAGGGAAGAGGGGAAAACTCCGCCCCCTCGCTCTCCCGACTCCCTTGGAAAGGCGATAAAAGCTAGGCTGAAACATCTGACCGCTCGGCGCCCCTTTTTTAAGAAAAAAAAAAAGAAAAGAAAAGAAAAAAGGAAAAAGGAAAAAAAAAAGGAAGTAGGAATAAAAGAAAAGTGAAAACAAATGCTGGGGAAGCGGCACGGGACGCGCCGTGCAGTAGTCCCGGCTGGAACGGGGAGGCGGCCGGGAGGGCGGCTCGTCCGGGCCCGGCCGGGAGGGAGCGCGCGGGGAGGCCGGGCCGGGCCGGCGGGAGCGAGAGGCGAGCGCGGAGCTCCCCCGCGAGAGAAGCGGGGAAGGGAGCAAGGGAGGGAGCGAGGGGGAGCGCGGCCCGCGAGTGGGAGAGGGCACTCACGTAGCGTTTCAACTTCTTCTCCGGCGGGGACTTTCGGAGCCAGCCCGAGCAGACCACCTCCCCGCCGCTCATGGCTGCGCCGCTGCCCGCCGGGGCGCTCCCCGCTCCTGCTTCTCCTCCTCAGGCAGCGGCGATAGCAGCGAAGCCCGGGCCGGCCCGGCCGAGGGAGCCCCGATCCGCGGCGGCGGCAGCAGCACCGCGCCCGGCCCGGCCTCCCGGGGCTGCGGGGCGAGGGGCGGGACGGGGCGCGGGGTGTGTGTGTCTGTCTCTCTCGCACAACAAGCCGCCGCAGCGGAGCGGAGCGGCGAGCGGCGCTCAGGCGGGAGGGTCCCCCCTGCCTTCTCCTCCTCGTCCTCGCCGCCGCCGAGTCACACAGACATCGGGAGAGACGACAGGGGCAGCCACCGCCCCGCCGCAACTTCGGCGTCCCGGGGCAGGATCCAGGATCCAGCCACCGCCCCGCGCCGGTGGCACCGCCCCCGCGCCGCTGGGACCCTCCCGCCGGGAAGGGCCGCGGGGGCTTCGCTCCCTCCCTCGCGCCCCTCGCCCCGCCGAGCTCAGCGCCGGCCGCCGCGGCTCCCCGGGCTCGCTCCTTCCCCTTCCCCTGCTTCCTCCTCCCCCTGCGCCGGGAGGAGGGGATGGGCAGCACTCCTGCCTTCCCTTCTCCGCCTTCCCCTCCGCGGGGAGTGGCGGGGCGGGGGTCTGGCCCCGGGGCTGGGGCCGTGGCCGGGGGCTGGGGCCGCTCTGTGCCGGCCAGCGAGGGAGGGGTTTACCCTGGAATTCACGGCGCCGTGTCCCCCCTCAGCCCCCTTTCCCCCGGCCTCGAGCGGCGGTGCCTCCCCGGCCGGCCCCGCCTGCCCCCGCCCCGGCGCCGCCCCGAGCGCGGCGGCTCCCCCCGAAACTCCGCCGGAGCCTTTTCAAACAACAAGGGCTTGGAAAGAGGGAGGGAGGGAGGGTGGGA
>WBMZ01002854.1:0-16014 GCA_013400975.1 Atrichornis clamosus
AATTTAAAAGAAAATTTATGAATATCTCTGTTGATGTATTATATATTTTAACTATGACTTCTTTCTATGAAAATATTTTTCTTCAGTGTTCAGCCTTTACCTGCATGCATCTCTAGTGCACTTTAAATTAGTGTTTGTTACTTCTTGGCCATCTGAGGTAGTGCTATCTAATTTGTTACCTAATGGTAATCTCAGTTTCTGTACCAGGATACTGATATTCTCAGTTTCTGTGCTGCATTCAGGCCTGAAACAGGTACCATACTAGAACTAGAATTCAATGACAGCCCTTAAAAGCCTGCTCATCTGCTCAAGTCTGGAGTCTGATAATCTCTTCTGCTTTCTTTCTGGAAGATAATTTTTGGCTTAATTGTATTTGCTTCATATCAGCATTACATAGGAAGAAGGAGACAAAATGAAATATTGGCCAGGATTCAAACAGCTGTTATACAGATTCCAAAACAACCATCAAGACCTGCTATAAAATCTATTGAAGCCAAAAAATTCTTAAAGAAGAAAAGAGAAGCAGAGGTAATTATCATCTATATTCTTTCAGTGCTAATTATGTTAACTCGGAAACCATGATTTCTGGGAGCATTTACACTCACTGTAGTTGCACCATCCAAAAGCTGCTGACATATAACTCTTAAAATGATACCAATTCAACCAGTGATAACTGGGCTGAATATTTGCATGATTATGATTCTGCATTTGTTCTTTAATAAGAATTGTTTGAATTTAAGAGAAAGTTCATATTGAATAAATACCATAGGTACTTACTATTTTGACTGCTGAAATTATTTTACCTATGAGTCTACTGGCAAGAGTATATGACATAAAAACATTAATGCTCCTTCTGATTTATGCATGATGATATTTTGCACCATAATGTTTGAACTGTTCTGTAACACACTATGAAACTGTCTGCTTATGTTATGTTAGTAACAGCTGAAATAGACAATAGTCTTAAATCAACTTAAGAGATGTGGCAATTAAAAAACATCTAGTATCAAAAAATACTTGGATTGTAATCCAAGTTCATGGATTGTATAGTCATCAGGGGTGCAACTGTCACTGGTTTTTACAACTGGGCTGCAGTGACAGATGCATTTAAACATAGAGTGTAGTAACACATGGTAACATAGTTGCTGGAATAGCTATCTGGGATACACTCAACCTACCAAAACTAAAGCAATCATAGTCCAGAATATTTTGTTTCAAATCCCCACATGGTGAGAATTACATGCACTACTAGAGTCCTATACAAAATCAGAATTATCCTGCAAAATGAACAGCTGCCAAATTTTAGGATTTACTGGCTGGTGGAAGTAGGTGTAGCTAGGAAAAGGGAAGAGGGAAAAGGAGTGAAAGGTAGAAGATGGAAATCATCTTGCCTTTATTCTTGGTGTAGCTGATGCTTAAAGTATTTTCAGTGTGAGCATTTCTGTTGTACTACCATGACATAAAAGTAATTCCCTAGTACTCATTCTGTTGAACCTTCTTTATGTTGCTTTGTGAAGAGAAAGGAAACATAAAATTTTGTGTTACTTCTTCAGCATGTATACAAGGAGATAGAAAAGTTTGAGAAGTCTATGACAGGAAGTGCCTCTGCAGTACACAGCCAGGTGACTGACAGGTAACATTTGGATATTAGATTATTAAGACTAGACAGGATCCTACCTCAGGTGTCTGCTATGTAGACAGCTACTTGAGGAAAGGGTAATGTCTCATTTAGTTTAAACTGTCATTGTCCTTTAAATGGTTGTTGCACTAGCTCTGCAAATATTTCAGCTCCAACATGGTTGCAGTGCCTTTAACTTACCTTTAGTTGTAGTAGGGATGGCTCAAGCTTCCTTCACCACTCTTTGCTACATATGCCGCAAGGGAAGCCCCAAAGTGCATCTCTTCTTCTCTGTTCATTTTAGTCATTGGATCTGTAAGATCAACCTTGCAGAGAGGTGGGAATGGTTGTGAACGTCCATACACAGTAACACATTTCAAAGGAAATAGAAGTAACTTTTCTCCTGAAACTCATCTGTATGTTGATTTATTTGTGAATAATTATAAGTAATATTCTTTCTGTCACCTTTAGTGATATGAGTACCCTACTCAGAAGAGGTGACACATGCATACTTGCTGTGGATATTTCTGTATGTTAACCTATGATTAATAGTTGCAAAACTGCTCAGACTGTATGGCTGTATTGAGGAGTAACCCATCTTTCTTTGACGTTCTGTGAGCCATCCTAATTTCTGGTTTCTGCAGAATTTGACTGTGTCAGTGCTGGAAGCCTTCTCTGGACACAGGGGTCATTTTGGGGCACAGAAACACCATGAAATAGCACAGTGCCCACGGAGTGATGTTATACATTTGTTAGACTTGCATACAGCTCTACAGGGATCTGTATGAAAACACGCTTAAAAACCATACTTTATCTTTCTCTTTTAATCAGTGATATGCAAGAATCATTGCAAACACAGAAGTTACAAGAAACAACTCTAAAAACTGCACCACCAATGGAAACTGAGCTATTAAATATTTATTCAGATGATGAATATATAAGGAAAATTCAAAAACGTTTAGAGGAAGATACATTTGCTAGAGAACAAAGAGCAAAGAGACGACGAAAAATTCTAGTGGATCAGTTAGCAGCATATGAAGCTCAAGAGGTGGGAAATTGTGTGCTGAAGTATATAGTCCACGTGCAATTAATCAGTAATCTAAAACTTGCTTACAAATATAAAATGAGTACTTCTGGAAGTCTCCTTTGGAGAGGATAAAGGAAGTTATAAACACATCTGAATATTTTTTTTTTGCCAACTACTGGCTTTCCTTGAGAAATCTGTAAAATTGTCTGTTCTTTATCACCACCCTTATGTCATACACCATACTTATAAAGGACAAAATGAAGGCAGCAGAGCAAAGATTATTAAAAATCAGTTGCAGACCTATCTTCTATTCCCTTCCCCCTCCCCTAAAAGTTGAACATCCTATGGTATATACTGGTTCTAAAGAAGATACTTATTAAAAAACAAAAAACATGGCATTCCTTTTGAAAACCTGGATTTACTAATGTGTTATATGAAGGTTTTGATCTGGACTGATTAATTCTGAAATGGTTGTGCTGGATGATATGAAGAATCAAAACTTAATTTGCAGGTCAGAGCTTTGATTTTTGATGTGTTATGGAATAGAAGATATGTCTCTGGAGAATGTCTGTGTTGTGTCTAAAAATGGATGTTGCAGGTTATTAATTTCAATCCTATCCCATAAAGCACAAGACTTTTAAGGTTCCTCTTCATATATTCCTCCTTTAAAAAACAGCTTTTAGATTACTGCTTTTGCAGATCTTCTCTTTTATAATGATTTTATCAAAACAGAAACTTGTAGCTTACTGGGGTTTTGTGACTTCTGGTTATTTTTTATTTTAGTATTTCACTGTGAGTCCTTAGTTTAGATCATATGTATTGAACGACTATAGCTAAGCCTATCTCCATGGCTGTTGCATAATAATAGCATTTCAGATCTTTAGCATCTCAGAAAAGTATGAAATATTGCACATGTATATCTATATTTGCATCTGTATCTATATATACTTGTATTTAAACTTTGGCATGTAATGTCTGAAGATTTTTTGGAAATGTTAAAAAAAAATTTAATTAGTTGGGGTAAACATCTAGAAATTAGATGTTTCTCAATGTCTATCTCAGACCTATATTCTTGAAAACACCTATAGTGGCTTAGATCAGGAGTCCATCTATTCATGTATCCTGTCTCAGAGTTCTCATTCAAAGAGATTTTACATCATGTTTTGGTTGATATGCATAGGCCATGAAGACGTTTTGCTACCCACTTGCCTGAAATCATTGCAGTCCTAAAACTTGCTCTTTAACTGCTCTCAGCGCCTCTGCAGTGTAGACCAGTGGTTCCAGAATTCTCTGCTGTCAGTCATTGGAGCACTTGGTGGATACAGCAGCTGTAAGCCAGCAAAGCCAGCCAGTGCTGTGAGGAGGTCGGACAGTTGGTCAACCTGCAGGTTTAGCCTTGTCAGTTTGGGATGGATGAATTGTTGCAATGTGCTGCCGATCAGACTGGCTCCAGAGAGGCCCCAAATCAAGGAAAATCTAACAATAGTGTACCTAACTTCTCAGGAAGAAAAATCAGCTTTGATACAGGAACAATTGAAATCATAGACTGCAGAGACTAGAAGGAAAGACAAATGAGCATTTGACTGAAACAGTAGTCTGACCAGATCAAAGAATCTATTTAGTGGTAATTTGGTTCTAAATAAGCAGAAACAGGACTGTTTCGTTGGGAGTTTTTGAGAGTTCAGAAATTAGATGTTACTTGACTTAAGAGAAGTGGGAAGCAGACTGAGGTATTTTCTTTAAAAAATGAATGAATATTCAAAATAGTTGAAAATTACTTTTTCCCTACCTTAGATATTGAACCAAAAAGTTTTGCTGACTGCAATTGTAGCTGTTTTATATTCATTAGGGTTTGATTTTTACCTATACTTCACAGACCTTGAATATAGTGTGAGATCATTTAGAGTTAAAGACATTTCATGCCTTCAGAACTGTAGTGTGTTTCGTAGCCATACATATAAACCTTTATTAAAAGAATTGTGTTCAATTTTTTTATTTTGGCACAATACAAGTTGGAGCTTGAGAGAGAAAATGCCTTACAAGTACATGACAGTACTCTGTGTGAGCACAGCATGGTGCCAGTCAGATTTTCATAGGCAGGTGTTGAAAGTATTTGACAGTTACATGGCTTCCTCCCAACTGAACCTTCATGTCCACAATTTCAATGAATTATTTGTGCTTTGTACTTGTTGTTTTTAAATGCTTTGTTCAGATTTTATCTCTCTGCATTAAAAAGTTAGCGGAAATAAGTTGCTATCAGCAGCAAATTGAGAATGTGAAAATGGGAGGGGAAATTAATTGTTATTATCTAATTACTTGTCAGTCAAATAGATTTATGTATGCTAAGCTTTAAGTTTTGGTCATAAAATTTATGACCACACAACAGCACAGAATTGTTTCACTTGTATGTAAATCAAGCAAGGAAGTAGAAAAATAGAAGAATATGATGTAGTAACTACTATAACATGAATAACATGAAACATAAACACATTAATGTTTGGCCACTGGATGCCACTGTTGTCTTAAGTAGGTAAACTGGAAAAAAGTGTGTATTATTCTTTCTTAACAGTAATTTTTCAAATGATTACTAAGATGTCCCATTTGTGATATTTTTGATTTCTTCAAGCACTTCACAATTCTCTGGGAAGATGTTGATGTAAAATGTTAGGTCAAAAAGTTTTACTACAATTTTTATTTTGTCTCCTTATATGTTGAGAAGTTTCAAAACTTGACAGCCTTTGGTTTGAGTACTTTGTGCATTCCTTTTTGTATGAGAGATAACTACCATTGCTTCACTCCCCCACCTAGTAAGCACCCTTTTTGAAACATGGTGTTCTGAATCCTTTTTTATTTGTTGTGTAGTTTTGAGTTAATTGCCTTTTCACTATTTCTTGTTCCTCAAAAATTTCCTGCTGGCTCTTTTTAGGCCTACTGAGCATGCCAAAATATTTGATCACGTAGAATATTGAAGTTCTCCACCCTTCAGTTAACAAGAGAAGGTCTGTTTTGGCTGCTGTGAAGTGTTCTAAAGGAGCATCTTCCAATTTCCTGTATGAAGAGCAAATTCATGTAGATAAGGTGCTTTCTCACTGGATCAGCTCTTTGAACCATAGAGTTGATGGTTTGAGTACAACAAATCACTACTCTGTTAGGGTGGCTCCTTCAATTCCCTGTAAATTAGAATTTTAAAATCCATTTTCCTCTGGTGAAGAATTATTACTGCTGTAATAATCCATGGTTGAGAGTAGGCATAGCAACTAGAGAAATAAATGAAGGATATTTACTTGCAATAGGAAGCAAATTGTGCAACCTCTGCTCTTCTTTTAAATCTTAGTTTAAATGGTAAGTCCAAGGAAGCAGGGGATAGAACTGATGCAGCAAAGGGCTCTATATCTCCTTTTATTGCCTTGAGTTCATGAATGTAAGAGAAAATGGATAGATTAACACTTCACTCTTCACTTCAAACTTACTGTTTGAAAATTTTATCACTTGAACTATATCAATTGACACATAGAATGAAGTTGTTATGATTGCATTGTTTTCCATTTCAGTTGTATGTATGATGGTAATTCTCTCCATAGAAAGAACTTACAAACAGAACATTACATATAGACAACAAAACAAAACCCATTCAAAATTAGATCCTCATTTAATGAAAAGCTTTGTAGAGAGAAAATACAGCATGTTGGTGAAGTACTCTGTGATCAAAGCCTAAGATGAGTGCTTCTTTGTCACTAGAACTATCATGCAGTGTCATGAGATTCAGTGCTAGGAAAGGGAGGTTCAAACCCCACATTTTGGTTAAAATAAGAAAAATGTTAAGGTATTTTTATATCTGCTTAGTATTTTCAAGTCCCTGGTATTTAATTGGAATGCACTTTATTTCCAGCAATTGTGGAGGAAAAGGAACTTAAAAATAAGAAAAGAGGTTTATTTGTTTGTTTGTTAGTTTGTTTGTTTGAAATTGGCTTCTCCCCAACATCAACATTAAACATCTAAATTATATATGAAGTTCTTGTTCTTATTATTGCATTTACAATATCCATGCTTTGCATTAGAGTTCTACAGATGTCCTGGTTGCATTGTTTAGGACAGATCTAGACCTCTTTGTAGAGTTCTGTCATAAATAATATGATAATATGTAATCAAGTTGGATTTTTCATTTATAGGTAAATTTAGGTAATATATTTTGCCCTCTCTGTCTTGCTGATCAAGATTGCTGATGCTCGTCAGATTGCTGATGAAAACATAAACCAGATTAAAAGAAAATAGAAGTGATACTTTATTTTGGTTTGGTTTTGTTGTGGTTTGTTTGTTTGTTTGTTTTTAATTACTACTAGCCAGCTTTACCTGTGCCTCTGTTTTTAGGAAAATGAATTTGAAATCTTCAAGTCAGATCGCAATTTAGGTCCTTAAATTTGAATACATTTCATAGCAGTTTTCCATCTGAAACAAAATCTGAAATTTCCTCTAGAATTCTGCTATAGGAGTGATACTTGGCCATTCGACTGCAAAGGCAAGCTGATGGTTTTGCTTAGGACTCAAAGGAGTTCTGAACTGTAATAGTGAAGCAAAACTTTAGGTTAGATTAAGCATTAGTTTAGATGCCAAGAACAATCTCGAGAAGTAGTGAGGAGATGCTATTATGTTTCAAGAGCATTTTGAAAAATAACAATTCACAGCCTTCCAAGTGTCTGTGTCCATGTCTCAAGCAACGGTTCAGAATGATTTTCCTTTAGTAGTGAATAGTGTATTATATTCATGTCCCAGTGAGAACACTGGAACCATTACCCAGAAGTCTTGTATTTTGTTGTGTTCTGAATGCTTCCTCCTGGTCCCAGTCTGCTCAGTAGAGGGAAATGTAGAAGATAATTACCCAATTCCCCCCAAAGAAGGAAAAATTTCAAACCTGTAGAAAATAGACTGTTTAAGGATCCTGTAGAATATTGCTGAGGATGGGGACTGGTGAATAAGAGGGATAAATTAATGATTTGAGGAAAGGATAGGTCTCCAGATACAGAAGCTGTTATTTGAAGTATGCTGCAGTTTCTTTACACACAGGAAATAACCACATGAAAAATGAGTTAGTCTGACTAAATATATTTTTACTGAGTATCTCAGTTTAGACATGTTTAGAATTCTTACATAGTTTATGAAAATCGTACTAATAAATAGATATGTATGTTGTTCTGAATTTATGTCCTGTATAAGCAGGTGAATGCTGTCATATGATGGCATTCCTATTTCTCATATTAAACACAGATGAGTTTTCTAGGAAATAGTTTATCAACTGTGCTTAGTACCGTTATCTTTTTATCTTTTAGAAGTCTTACAGGGAGGAGCAGCTTATTTACAGACTAATGAAACAATCTCAGCAGGAGCGGAGGATTGCTGCTCAACTCATGCATGTTCGACATGAAAAAGAGGTGCTAAGGCAAAACAGAATTTTCAGGGAAAAACAGTATGAAGAAAGACGACAGAAAGAGTTCCAGGAAGCTCTTGACAAAGAAGAGGTATAAGATTGTTTAATCTCTGAATTGCTGTGGAAGTGCTAGAAAAATGGAATTTGTGTTGTCAGCTGTTAGAATTTAGGATTTTTCTAGGGACAGGATGATTTAATGAGAAATATATTCTTTTATCTAAGTTCAAAGTTACAGCTATAAGCAATAAGCATGTAACTGTAACTGTGGAACTAAGTATATTTTAGTAGTGTATTAAAAGTTTAGGGGAATTATGCAGGAAAAAGGAACAGCTAATCTACCTGGTCTAGTGAAAGGTGTCCCTGCCCGTGGCAGGGGGCTTGAACTAGATGGCCTTTAAAGCTCCCTTCCAACCCAGACTGTTCTATTCTTCTATGATCCTATAAAAGGGATGAAGCTGAGCAACTTAAACCCTAATTTCGATCTTTTATTCCATACTTATTTTAACGTTAAAGGAAAACACCTCTGTTTGCTGAGTTTAAAAGGCACAGTCTTGCAGAAGCAACAGGACAATAACCTGAGATCTTATTTCAGGAATCATGTTTGTAATTTCCGTTAGATTTAATCTGTTAATGTCCATTTTTGACAAATAGTGGAGTAGTTTCACTCATGAGTGCTGATTTCTACTTTGAGGCTTTAAGTTGATTGAAAGAACTTAGAGTTCTGTGGAAAACTGCCAAGTGCTATGCTCATAGTAGGCTATAACGTGATATTAGAAAGTTTATTTTTCTCCTGTCAGAATAAGATCAGCAACTCCAAATCCTCCAACGCAGCTGGAGTCCTATGTAATCAGCAGCTATAGCTACTGATTACATGATGTCCTTAAGTATGCTTTCAGCCACCACCACAGGAGGTGGTGATGGAGCACAGCATCACAGGAACTACTGATAATTTTCTACCATGACCAGAAATCTTTCAAAGATTGAACAGCATCAATAATATAAAATTATTTGAATATCAGAATCTAGTAGGATAAATGAGATATTCTAAATGGGTAGTTACACTGAAACCTGCAGTTTCACTGCCCCCAAGGGCTGAATATGTTCTTAATCTATTTGTCATGAAACAAATAATGTATTTCTCCTTTATTTTTTCTATTTTAAAAAGCAAACAAATGGGAATTTATAGAATTGATAAAAATTTTTAGATTCGTTTATGCAGTAGTCTGCCTGCTGGCTATGCAACTCTAGTGAGAATCAAGCTATTTTCATTTCTTGAGTTAATGAATAAGTTAGTTTTCATTTCTAGG
The DNA here is from genome assembly GCA_013400975.1 of Atrichornis clamosus. Classification (NCBI taxonomy): domain Eukaryota; kingdom Metazoa; phylum Chordata; class Aves; order Passeriformes; family Menuridae; genus Atrichornis; species Atrichornis clamosus. The sequence goes on from WBMZ01002854.1 coordinate 9,375, forward strand.
ACTATGCACCTCTGCACTTTCATTTTCATTGCAGTCTCAAATTTACTCTTTAAAACAATTCTAGGCTCTTGCAAGACAAGAAAATATTGATAATGAAGAACAAATAATCAAAGAAAGAGAACGTCATGAGAAAATTGCTGCTGAAAGAGTTCAGGCACGCTATAAAAAACATTATTCTATATGTTGGGAAATGATAAGCCAAATCATTGATTTGTCGACAAAAGTAGGAGAATATCGTCAGCGGACAAACAAGTGAGTATGGGAGCTGTTAGGTAGCTGTTAGGCTGCATTATTCAGACTGGTTTGAGCATTATAGCAAATTATGTAGCTTCTCAGATATTTTAAATAACAGCTGCAATTAGTTTGTGTGGGAAAACGATGACATTAGTTTTGTATGAGGATTCACTGGTGTGTAATACAGGGTGAACTAATGCTACAGCCTTAGCATAATTTCTTGAAAACTCAACTAACTTGAATTCTTAGAAGATCAAAATCCAATAGTGCTACAGCTTGTGGAACTGCTGATTTCCTTTCTTATCAACAAATTCCTTAGTTAAAAATTAAAAACTTAATGATGCCCACCTCATTGTAGATTGCTCTACTAGCTGAACACTTCCTCAGTGTAATATAAACAGGACGAATTTCCCAAGACAGATAAACCTGCCTGGGCAGTCCAAAGAGTAGCAACTGAACCCAAATTCTTCTGGTTCTACATGCTGTGATTCCCTCTTCTGACATGTCCTAATTATACAGGGTTTCTGAGAAGGTCCTAGGAAGGCAGTAATATCTCCAAGTGCCAGTGCTGTGGAAGTGTTTCAAAAACCATGGAGTGGGGCTTTATTGCTGTGGTTCTTTCATTAGTGTTCAGTGATTTGACTGTGGGGTAAGACTTACAGTATTAGAAAGTATGCCAAAATCTTACTGCTTTTTAGTGTAATTGTATGTTAAAATAATAAAAGTGTAACCATAGGATATACACATTATTATATTTTATGGATATTATATAAATTTAGGCTCCGTAAGTATGTGATAAAATAGTCAGCCTAGGCACACAATTTAGTGAAATTACTAACTAAAGAGAAAGGAGTTTAATTATTCATATAATTCTGAATTAATTTTAACTTCCAAGAAAAGTACTCTATATATTTTTGGCAAGAGGAGGCTTTACGTCACAAAAGGAAAGAATATTTTGTGACAGCAAAACTGTTACTGCACAGCTCTGCCAGCCAAATATTGTGTGATGACACATTCAGGAAAATAGTGAAGCCTACAAGTGTCTACTGCTGTCATAAAAGTAAACAAGCACTCATAAAAAGCTGTAATAATTACAAGATGCATTATAAACTATAACTAGTTTAGCATATTCTTGTTTCATGATTAGGATTCTTGTAAATTTGGGTACACTATTGTCAAATACCTAAGCCTCTAATTTTTGGGTTTAAACTCTTTTTATTTTTTCCCTTGTCCTGCAGCCGAGTTCCATTAAAACTGATGCTTGATTGGAAGGAATTTTTTTTTAATGGGAAACCAATATATGAACAAGCTTCAATTCAACCTTTGCCAAATGAACCTAGCCCTGAACAACTTGTAGAGATGAATAAAATGAGTTTGTTAGATGAAAAAGATTATGGTGAATACAAGGTACATCAAACTGATAAGGCATAATGGAAGATAATACACCTTGCTTTTTCATAATCATAAACTTTATATGTTGTGGTCTTGCATTTTGTTCTATTACTGGTTTCTAATATCAGATTTTGACATGCATTTTCCTTTCATTGCCTGATGTTCTGTATGAAATATATGGCTATATTTGGTGTTAGTTATAATTTCATTCTTATATATAACCTTGATTATATTTCTTGAGTTTATAGGACCAATATGTGAATTGCAATGCAGTGAATTTTCAGCTATTTGAAATTTGAAGATATGGTTAATATTACCAGATTTGAAAATGCAACAGAAAGTAACCAGTAAAAGCAGTAAAATGGAATACTGTATATGTTACAAATCCTGAACCTTAATTTCAGCAATTTCTGGTGAAAGCTTCCTAACAAGATTTATTGGTTTGAGTGATCCATTTGTTTTAAGATTGTAACATTGGTGAAAATTATTAAAAATGGCTAACATTTTTCTAAATCTTCTGTTAGAATATAAGTAACTATCTTTCAGGGTACCTTAAAGCTTTCTTTCCACTTTCCAATACATTATTGTAACTTTAAAATTGAAAAATTAATTATCAATATTTTGCTGTTAAAATGCATTGTACAATTTTCTCAAAATTACAGTAGTGATGGTTATCATTGGAAAAAAAAATCCCACTGCATATTTAGACTTTTCAAATAACCTGGTGAGTAGAACGTGGCAAAATCATGGTAAACACCCTGTCTTTGTCTTGCTGGGAATTTATAACTACAATATATTAGTGTTTTTTATTCATATCCTTAGCCAACTGGTGCATTTTCTTTGGGAATGAGTATAGATGTTCATTATGAGTTTCTGTGATGAATGCCTGACTGCTCAATTTACTGTGGCTTCAATTTTAACATATGCTTTTCTGATTAATCTTCTTATAAGGTCCTGATTCACAGCATATCACCTCACGTGTGAATTCCATGATCACTTTCTTTAGATGCAAAAAGGCCTATATGCAAAGTCAACAGAGAGGACGAAAGACAGGCAACAGTGGGGAGCACTAATGAAAAATTAAGTTTTTCAGTCATATTTTCGTTTATATTATGAAGTCTCAGTAGTCTTCTCTAACTAACATGACTGAAGGTCACAAAGGTTTATTGACACATTTAAAGCCTCTTTTTTCCTGCCAGGCTATTTCAAATTATTTCATAATTAATTTACTCCCAGATGATGTTAGTCTTATGCCTTTCTGAATCACTGTTCATCAAAAGCTGACATCATATGACATGTAAAATTGTTGGCACCAAGTGATATTTATGTCTTCTAAAAACCTAAGTGAACAGCTAATTTTCTCAAAGTATTGCTTCTAGGTAGAAGTGTATTGACAGCCCTTTGTGACAATGTTTATGCTGATTTTTCAGCGCTTGTGAAAAAAGCCCGGGTCAGGCAATTTGGCATCTCTCAGGAATACTGTGCTTATGCTAGGAATACTGACTTAAAGTGTCAAATATATTTGATAAAATACAAGAAAAGGTGGTGCCATCAGTGCATTGCACATTACACAATTCCATTTGGAATTAATTTTTCCTAGAATTCTAATAGAATTTAAAACATCTGATTAATCTCTACCTATATGTTTAAAGAAAAATGGTTCAGATAGTGCCAGGATTTGAGTTTTTTTAAGGATCTCTTTTCAATTACACATGAAGAAGTGTGTTTTCTGAGATATATTAGACAGGGAACATTGTGCAACTCAAAAAGATTTTTTATTTCTTTTACTGATTAAAAATAAGTGATTTTAAATTTTAAATTTACTTTAGAGTGATAATTGTGTTTTTCTATCTAATACACATATGTTCAAAGTCAATATTGATCAAGTTCCACTAGTGGAATGAATGCTGTGGCAATGCCTCATTCAGATGGTAAATTCAGGAAAATGTTGCATATTCTACCCAGAACGTGAATTCAAAACATTTTCTTTCTGTAGAACTTTAGAAGTGTTCACTTCTGTTAATGGTGATGAAATATTTAATTTATAGAATGAAACAATTGTTTGGGTTTAACGGGTTGTGAAGGTTATTTGCTTAAAGCAGGGCCAACTTCTGAGTCAGGTAAGGTTGCTCAGCACCTTCTCTGGTCAACTTTCAAGTATTCCAAGGATAGGCATTCCACAGACTCTCCATGCAAAGTGTTCCCATGCTTTATCACTCATTGTGAACCACTTTTTTCCAATTTTTTTCCCCTTTTTTTTGGGATTTCCCTTGCTGAAACATTTGACTGCCTGTCAACCCTTTATTGTGCACTCAAAATGAGGTGACAAGCTAGAATCTAATTGGAAATATTATTAGTCTACACATCTTCCAAACAGCTGTTTAGCATTCTCCAACCAAATAAATATTAATACAGGGCTGGTATTATCCTGCGTTCTAAAATGTCTTTTAGCTTCCCACAGCCTAAACTGCACATCAGGACTTTCCTACTGCTATAAGATGCAATGCTGGTAGAGTATGTGTTAGAGTGGCAAAAGTACAATTCTGTGTTCCGTTCTTTTGACTACATCCTTCCGTTCTTGTCTTTCTTCCATTATAATTATCAGTAAGACAATCTTTACTAGGAAAACATAGTAAATCAGACAAATGATGAATTTCTCTTGATCTCAGAGTTGATGAACTGGAAGTTTCTACACAGTATTTATTTTCCTTAAAAATATTTGAATTGATTTGAGTTGTTTGCTTTGTTTTGGGGTTTTTTCCTCTCTATTGAATGTGTATTAGGCAAATACATATATTTGAAATCTTCGTTTATGAAATTTTCATAGATTTATGTTTGATACTGGGCAAGAATGTTGCCCAGTTTTAGAATGCTGAATATCAATATACTGGATTTCTAGTACAAAAATCTGCTACTGATTAATTTTATGGTATTGGTGAAATTATTTATCATGTCTATGGAATTTAAAAAGTGATTATAGGAATCCTAAGTTTGCTCAGCAAAGTTCTGGTAGGAAGGGCTGCAGGGGTGGATTCTCTGAGAATCTGCTGGAATCTTCCCCCATGACTGACTGAATGCCAGCTGGCTCCAAGACCCATCACTGGCCAAGGCTGAGCCAATCACAATGGTAGTGACACCTCTATCATGACATATTTAAGAAGAAAAAAGTTTTGCACAGAAGTAATTGAGGCCAGAGAAGAAAGGAGTGAGAATATGTGAGGAACAATTCTGCAGACACAGAGGTCAGTGCAGAATGGGAAGAGGTGCTTCAGACACAAGCTGAGATTGCCCTGTGTGGCCCATGGAGGCTCATGGTGGTACAGAGATCCACCTGCAGCCCATAGAAGACCCCACACCAGAGCAGGTGTATGCCCAAAAGAAGGACCTGTGGCCCATGGAGAGAGGAGCCCATGCTGGAGCAGGTTTGCTGGCCAGACTTGCAACTTCATGGGGGACCCACACTGGAGCAGCCTGTTCAAGGACTGCACCCTGTGGGAGAGACTCAGCTGTAGCAGTTAATGAACTGTAGCCCACAGGAAGGACCCACTCTGGAGATACATATGGAGGACTCTCCTGTGGGAAGGACCCCATGCTGGAACAGAGGAAAGACTCCTCTCTCTGAGGAGGAAGCAGCAGCAAAAGCAGTGTGTGATGAATTGACCATAACTCCCATTCTGTTGGGCAGGAGGAGGTAGAGAATTGGGAATAAAAGTTTAGGCTGGGAAGGAGGGAGGGACGGGGCAAAGGTGTTTGTAGGATTTGTTTTAGTTCTTGCTATCCTGCTCTGATTTTGATTTGTAGTAAATTCAAACAGTTTCCCCAAATTGAGTCTGTTTTGCCCGTGACGGTAACTGGTGAGTGATCTCTACCTGCCCTTATCTCAACTCATGAATCTTTCCTTATCTTTTCTCTATATCATCCATCCAGAGGCAAACCATCACAGAACCTATGAAAATGTTTGTATGACTACTTGTCTCTCAACTAGTTATTAGTGAATATCAATAAATGTTTAATGATTATGACATAATTAGGCTTTTAACAAGGTTCTATGCTAAAAAAGTGTTATTATTTAGTACTATTCAAATCTCATTATTTTATGTATTGTGTTTGTGTATAAGTACATAAATTCAGAAAGATGGTAGAAAAGGCATATTGAGACATGATTTGCTAATTTGTCATTTATACAGAGTATGACAGGGGAATGGAGCCCAACTGAAGAGAACAGCGAAAACAAACCTCCTCTTAATAATAACATATTGGGTCATGTGCTTCGTAGACTGATGGAGATGTTCTATCCTCCAAAACCCAAACCTTCAGCACCTGTATTTCCCTCATTTCCTATCAAGGGATGTATTTTGGGAAAAACATTTAGTGGAAAAACTACCTGTGCAAAGTTTATTGAAAAAGGTAGAGGTTGTTTGTTTGCCTAAAATTCTTTAAAATTTTTCTTTGTATTAAAATCCTACTCTCACAATGAAAATTGCTTGGGCAAATCCTTGCATTACTAATTTTTGAACCTCAGGTGGATCTATATTTTGCCAGGGTTGGTTGCATCTCATTGCTTTGTTACCTTCCAAAATAAGATTAGAAAGACCGGTACTTGAAAGTAGTGTTAATATTGTATTGTAGTGTTAATACTTCTCCATTGAGAATTTAAAAATGCTTTTTTTAAACTTCTTTGGAGATATTTGTTTTAGAAGAGACTAGTGAGATAGCTACATGATTGTCAATACACACTGTGAAGTGGTTACAAAGAAGAAAGAGTGAAAACAACTTACATTAGAAGCCCAAATAGAATAGTTAACTGCTTGTAATAGTTTCTCTTTATGTATGCTCAACTCAAATTGTAGTTATCTAATTTTTTTGTGTATCAGTTTGCAATATTCAGGTACTATCTGTTGGTACTCTAGTTCAGGAGGCTATTGAAGCTTTTCTTAAAAATGAAATGGAAAGTGAACACCATATGATTTCACATGAAGCAGAGAGTTCTAGAGAAAAAAATAAGATAAGCATA
>WBMZ01002854.1:16082-50206 GCA_013400975.1 Atrichornis clamosus
GAAATATATAGAAAGCATGTTTCAATTTGTTACTCCATTTCAAACTTAATTCTAAGTTTTGGCATGTGAGACTGAAAGAGTCAGCTGGAATTGACCGCCTTGTTTTTTCTGTACTGTGTAGTTTTTAATCCATTTCTTTTCTTAATTGATAGGCCATTGAAACTTTTCTAGAAAATGAAATGGAAAGTGAACACCATATGATTTCACATGAAGCAGAGAGTTCTGGAGAACAAAATGAGGTAAGCATGTTCCTAGTTTTGGGTTTGACTCCAACAGGGAGATGAGAATGAAATATATAAGGAAGAAAGCATGTTTCAATTTGTTACTCCATTTCAAACTTAATTCTAAATTTCGACATGTAAGACTGCAAAAGTTAGCTTGAATTGACCGCCTTGTTTTTTCTGTACTATGTAGTTTCTAATCCATTTCCTTTCGTAATTGGTAGGCCATTGAAGCTTTTCCTAAAAATGAAATGGAAAGTGAACACCATGTGATTTCACGTGAAGCAGAGAGTTCTGGAGAACAAAATGAGGTAAGCATATTTCTTAGTTTTGGGTTTGGTTCCAGCAGGGAGATGAGAATGAAATATGTAAGGAAGAAAGCATGTTTCAATTTGTTACTCCATTTCAAACTTAATTCTAAATTTCGACATGTAAGACTGCAAAAGTTAGCTTGAATTGACCGCCTTGTTTTTTCTGTACTATGTAGTTTCTAATCCAATTCCTTTCATAATTGATACAAGGCCCAGGAGAGCTTATCAAATTCATCATTGAAGCTTCTAGAGGAACTTGAAACAGAAGCCACTGCAGGTAAATCTTTCTTGCTGCGGACCTTCCTGTGTGTCTCAGGGCCTTGGGATACCTCAGTTTTTTGCACGTCTTAGCAGGCTGTGGAGATACCTGTAAAAGCCCTTCTTGTTGCCCTTCTGTTTAGATACAAGATAAGGCCTTTTCCCCATGGGAACATCCAAGTATTGAAACAAATTGCCTGGAGAGGCAGTGTAGTCTCCATCCTTTTTGGTTTTCAAGATCACACTGACTAAACATCTGAGAAACTTGCCTGACCTTATAACTGATGCCACTTTGAGCAGAAGGTTGAACTTGAACTAGGTGACATCTGGAAGTTCCTTCCAACCTGAATTACTAAGTGATCCTATGATTCTAACAATGTTATGTGCTTTCTTTATTGATTTGTTCAAATAACAATAACAAGCCGTGTACTTTTATGCTTTATCCATAGTAATAAATTTTACAGTAATAGAATCATCAAACTTTATTTTAGTACCTATTTCAGACAATTGTCCTGTTGAAAAGGATCCATCTGAGCAAGAATTTGAATTGGGTAACAGTCGGGATGGCCTACCCAAGGTGTGTTATCCAATTTTAGTTTCTACTTTATAAAAAGGCATTAGTTAAAATGGTTAAATTAATTAAGTGATTACACCTTTTCATCATTCTAAATTACTTACCTCACTGCAAGTATCTTCTGTATGAAATATGAAAAAAGTTTACTATGAAAATCTGTTCCTCTCTATGTTGATCAGAGTTGTACCTCTTGTTAAAATTCTGTATTTTCTTGTGAAGTCTCAGGTTTACACAAGATATGGTATTTTCTATGACATTTCTGAGTTAGCAAAAAAATTATCTTGATCTTGCTGCTGCCAAACAAATAATTCATCCTATGACAAGGTTTCTTTGCTTTATGTCACAAATGCTTAATTCTACAGTGATTTATTTGACTTATTGCACATTGAAAATTACTTCCAAAGCTAAGATATAGAAGAATCCTTGAAAAACTAATGAATTTATATGCTGGTGTATGAAATCAGAAGTGGTAGTGAAAATCAGAATAAGGTTAGAACCAGGACACTTAATTTTTTTTTTTTTTTTGGCCTTCGTATCCTTGTTTCTCAACCTTATTTCTTTCAGCATTTTTTATGAGTGTCATGATGGAAATCAGTTGGAGATTTGAATTAAACTACGTATTTTTAACAGCTAAAACTATTCTCTTTAATAGACCTCCCCCAACTATTAAATACAAATAAATAATGACAACACCCCATTGAATATAAATAAATAAATAGTATGTAATATAAGAAGTGGAGTCATACTCTTTTCAACAGTGACTGTTACGAGCATTCTGAGCACGCACTGCACTCTTCCACAGCTATCTGTACGTGCCCAGCTTGGTGCAGCATCACAGAAATGGTTGAAGAAAGGAAAACGTGTTCCCGATGAATTACTAATTGACATCCTATTGGAAGCCATTAAGTATGAAATTGTATAGATACTTGCTTTTGTCTTCTCTTGTTTGACAGAAAATTGTCTTAATTCCCCTGATGTGTAAATAGCACTTAAGTTCCCACATGAATATCATTTAAGTTGTATTACTCCCATTAGTGTACTCTAAAGTTACAAAACAGATTTTCCTATTTGTTACTTTAGCACAGAAGTTATTTGCGAAAACTGAAATTATACCTCTGAGCAGTCTCTACAGTGTGGTTTTGAAAACTTTATTTATCAAGGCAGCAAAAATCGTTTTGTTTCTGATTTTTTTCACTTTAATTAGACTTGACGTTATTTTTTCTGATTTAAAATCCATTACTGTACAATTTAATAATATCTGTCATAGTCTGTATTCATCAGGAAATTTAATATACTGAATTTAGAATGAAAGAGAGCTAGAGCAAGCTGTTCTTTAGGTTTTAGTATTATGCTATCAATTCACTGTGTAATTCTGGTTCTTCATTTCCTTTTAGCCAAATACCACCAGAGAAGGGGTGGATTGTGGAAGGTTTTCCAATGACAATTAATCAGGCAAAGCTATTTGAAAAATCCTATACAGGGATTGATCTAGAAGCAAAAGATCCAATTTCTGAAAAGCTGTCACTTGCTACAGATCCCAGAGTCCCCGACAAGCCTCCTTTTACCTTACCTGCATTTGATGTTTCTATATTACTGGATGTTTCAGACACTGTGGTACTGAAACGTGCAGCTAACGTGCTGTGTAAGTTCCCAACTACTGTTAACAAAGTGACAAGCAAACATCTGTAAGTTGGAGTTATTAATGCAAAATAGCATTACTGCACAATTTCTCTCTATCTCACAGTATCACTTTCGTTAATTGTGCCTTGAATACTTCCGTTTTGTTTCAGATACTTCTGTTTGTTTCAGTCAAAAGCAGATCAGAAGTGTGCACTTGCCTTTTTGTGTTTGCACTTAACTCTCACTGGAACTGAGGTAGCACAGTGGCTGATGTTACCTATCACGTAAAACAGCAGCTGGAAAAAACACAAGTTATAACAGATGCAGAAGATGCCTCTTTACAAATGAGTGTATGTAAACAGTACTTCAGGAGACACATTTAGAAAAGGAAAAAGGAAATTAAATATAGAGGGATGTGCCAATATTCATTCCCTGAGAGTGCCAAAATTAATTCCCTGTTGATTACTGCTTTGTCTTGTCTTCAGTTAGTCAGTGAAAGATCAGAAATCAAAGTCAATTTTGGCCAACCAAGGCAAAGGCATCAAAGGGTTTTTGAGGGCTGTTTCACTTCCAGACCACTCATTTTAAGACCTTGGTGAAACAAGCTTTTTAAAGTGTATGTCACGTATTATCCAAACTGTGAAGAGATTCTTTGTTGTTTTCACTGCAGCGCATAGATGGCATACAGCTTGAGCTAAAGCACCTTTTACATTTAGCTTTTATGTACAGGTTGGAGTGAGCATGGGGCAAAATCCTTAGAGCTTTTTCCTACAATCTGGTGAAGATAAGTGTATAGACACATGAAACTCTTGTTGATTTTAAGACTTTATGTTGCCGAAACACTTGGAACATATGATGATACCTAATATAATCTCAGAAATACAAACAGATTTTATTTCATAAGATGTAAATGTGATTATAAAAAGAGTCAAAAGGATAATAAAAAAATCAGAATCCTTTAAAAATTACATTTTTCTAATGAATTAAAAGTTTTCTAAAATTTAGAGACAACTGAGAAAGAGACAATAACTTGGTCTTTTGATGCAGTTGGATATCTGCTCATTGTGGAAAGAAGTAGTTACTTCAGATGAGACTGGGAAAATGCCTTCTAACTGGTAGGGTAGGTAAGCCTGAAACAGTCCTCCCACAGGCGTGCTCCATCTCATCAACTGGAGATTTCTATGACTGCAAAGCATCCTTTAGAAAATGTTAGTGCTAATTGGTATGCACTTAAACAGAGGAAAAGGCAAGTCAGTGTGTTAGGTACTTTACAGCTTGATTTTATATTTCTATGATGTTCTCTGACTTTTCTTTTCTTTTAGGAAGTTTGGTACCCAGTTTTTAAATGAAGAAATGTAAGATCAAGGAACACTGAATTTTTTCTTAAACTGCTTGTCTTTGGGACAATTAACTGTCTGAATAATTACCTTTTTCAATATATGGTCATATATGCTGTTTTCCACACAGCAGATAAAACAAAGGCATCTCAAACTGAACAGGAGACTAGTGATCAAAATTCAGAAGCTGAAATCTTCGAAGAAAAGATTGACTTAGCCAGGGAGCAGGTGCTACATAGGTATGTTATATGAAGTACAAAGAAGTTTCTTCAGCCAGATGTTTGGTCATGTAACTGATCTGAATCTCATATGTGATCCAGGACAGTACCAACATGCTTAATGTTAAGAATTTGCTTCGACGTTTCTCTAATGTGGAGCCTAAAGGGTATTTTCATTTTCTGCAAAATATAAATAGTCCTAGAAAACAAGAATTCTTGTGTTTTGATTTTCCAGGGTATTTTTCCACGGAGAATTTAGTTTTCACGTATATATTACATGAACTATATGTATACATTTTGTATCTATCTATGCATACACTTATATCTGGGATATGTCACACATGATGTGACTGCCCTTGAGTGAAATACACTTGATTTGAGTCAGATTTTATAAAATGGTGGTTTTGACTTCTACATTTATAAAAAGCACTTAGTTTTCTAAATTTATTTGAACCACTAGATGTTTCACTTTACACAAAGAAAAAAATCAAGAACAACAATTCTTGTTTCCGAATTTTTGGTTCTATTAACTGCTTTAGACTATTATGTATTGTTGTTGGTTTAGTTGTGATACTATAAAGTAAGTTTAGCTTGTGACAGGAAAGAGTAAGAAATGTATGACTAGTTAACAATAGAATTTTGGAAATTTTCTTATGTTTAAAATGAAGGGGTTGATGTGGATGGAGTTATTTTAGTATTAAATTAGATGGTCAGCTTCTTCTTTTATTTATTAATTTTACAAAATGTTTTATTTTCTATTAGATTTTAATTTCATACATTAATATGATTTTTGTAGAATTTCAAGCTTTCTAGACACATGGCCAAAATTAGAGAAATGGTTTTCAGTCCATCAAAACACTCTAGTGAAAGTAAATGCAGAGACAGAAGAAAGTCTTTTGTGTGAAACAGTGAAGGAAATTATAACAGAAGAAATTGAGAAAAATCAGAATAAAAGTAAGTATTAATGTTCTTACTTTTAGAATTTAGTAACAAAGGACTTAGTTCTTTGTAATTGACATTAATAATTACTATAGAAAACTATATGGCAACCTACATTTTTGCTGCCCCTGAAAGAATTTGGGGATGTACCAGTGAGTGATAATTGCACCATAACTCTCAAGTACTCTATTGTGTTTTTACCTGTTTAGAGTGTATGGACCAATTTCACATAAAAATTAAATTCAGTCCTTTCTTCCTGGTTAAAATATTACAGCTAGCATCTTCATCCTATGGGATAGCATAATTGTATAAGAAAGTAACGTGCTTATATCAACATATATTCATTTATCAGTAGCAGCATAAAAATATGGATAACTAGGAGTGGTTTTGACATGTCATTTTGGTACATCTTTATTCCATTTTTCCTCCTAATCACCCAGAAGGAAAGAATCATTTAAGATAATAAAAAAAAGAAAAAAGTAGAAAAGATGAAGTATCCAGGGGAACAAATGCATCAGGTAAACCAGCATTAGTGACCTCTAAATAACCAGTTTTTTCATGACTATTATGAGAAGGTCTTCATGTGTCTTCTACCACCAAAAGAAAAGAAAAAGGCATTAACTTGAAAATGTTAACAGTAAAAGTTTATCCTACTACTCCTGTGCAATATTTCTAGTTCATGAAAAATTCTTGGAAATACCACACCTGACAGAAAATTGGCATACACCTTTTTTTATGTGCTTGGTATATAATTAATAGCCCTGCCAGAGTCAGTAACAAAATTCCTATTGTTGCAAATGGAGTGGAGATTTTCCAGTTGGAATCCAGCTGTTATATAGATATACTGTAAGGGCTATTTACTCCTTAAGGAGAAATAATACCTGTGGTCAATTAATAATATTTAATTTCATATTTATGTTGATAGCTTCCAAGCTCTCCTTCATTATTATCTGGTTCATATAACCAGAACGGGCAGTCAGGTTGGTCAAGCATGATTTCCATTTAGTGAATCCATGCTGACTAGTTCTGATCACCTTCTTGGGTTCCATCTGGGTAGAGATGGACTCCAGAACAAGGTGTTCCATCACCTCTTGAGGGATTGAAGAGGGTCTGTCTGGCTGGTACTTTCCTGGGTCCTCCTTCTTGCCCATTTTGAAGACTGGGTGACATTTGCTTTCTTCCAGTCCTCAGGCACCTCTTCTGATCTCCATGACCTTTCAAATATGATCATGAGCCTGATCTGATGACTGGCTATGGTGCCTGCTAGCTCCCTCAGCACTTGTGGATGCATCCCATCAGGGCCCATGGATTTATGGATGCTGAACTTGTTTAGGTGTTAGCTGGCCCAATCCTTCTTGAGCACTGCTGATTTCATGGGTATATTTTTGGTGAACAACACTTAAGTAATGAAACAGTGAATCTGTTCCATTATTTTGAACTTGTCAGAGTAACATAGATGTATAATTCTGTTTATTGTTAATTAAAATACATTTGAAGATACTAATTCACATGAAGGGTCTGCTCAAGAAATAGCACCAGAAGAAGAAATAGTTTTACCAGTTACAAATGAAGAGCTGCCTTCTTCTTGTCCTGAGATGCCACCTCAGATTGAACCAGGATCAGATGAATGGATTTATGTAGATGAGCCACTTCCCCAGGTACATTAATTCAGGCTTGAAAATCTTAAATATCAAACTATATCTTTTTCTTAGGATTTTATGCATGTTCCACCTAAACTTTTTGCACCACTGCATGTTGTTTTTTTCAATATTTTTCAGTGAAAGATATACATGTGGTACGTAAATACTTAAATATGCAAAAAACAGTTGCTACTGAAGAAACATACCTTAAAATTTTGGAGTTTTCTTCTTAATTCTTTACAGTTATGATGAAGAACACAGATGCCAAAATGATTATGCTTTTTACTCTTATGTAATACTGACACAAATTTACTAGATCAGTTTTCTTTCTCTGACAAAGGTCAGTTGTGGATCTCATACAAAGAGTAAGAATGGGAAGAGTGTGCACTAATCTTTCTCCTAGTATATTTTTTCCTAATGTGTTTTCCCAAGGTCATCTTCTCAGATTCTAGTGATCTGAAATTCAGGGGTTTTCTTAAATGGCTTTATATCTGCATCTTGTATTTAGTAGCCCTCAATGGACTTCCATTATTATGTTTTTTAGTTGCTTTAGTTGCTTTTTGAAGCAATTTACTTTTTGTTCTCCATGACATAGCTTGCATAATTATGTTAATTATGAAAAAATACTTATCTTTCTTTGCTTTAAACCATGTTCTTTGCTTGGATCATTTGGTGACCCTAATTCTTGTATTGAGAGATACAATGAATTCTGTAGTCACCCTCTGAAGGTATTTAAGATTGACAAACATCTCTTAAATGTTCATTTTGCTTAATGGTGCTTTTGTTCTCCAACCCAGTTATAATCTGTTCTAGTTCTTCTGTAAATTTTTTGGGATGGGAAGCTGGGACAGCATGCAGTTATTGAGATGTAGATTTTTCAAGGGTGGACAATAATGGTTTATAATTCCTTTCCTAATATTTACCATTTTTTTCTTCTTGACTGCAATTAACTCATATATGCTGGGTTTCCTCTGCCCATGGTCTTTATTTACATTTCATGACAATCAGTCTAATGTCACTTTTGAAACACTAGGTAGTCATCTTAGATTTTTACAGGCTCAGACAGTTATGAATGAGCAAATGTTCATACTTTGCTGCTCTCTCAGTATCATCACTCAGTTTATGTGCATATCCAAACCTACAGATACTGAAGTATTCTGCTGGAATTTCCCATTCCTTTGGAAACCTGCCACTTTTTCCCAAATAATTTCATATGTTGATAGAGTGTTATAATCGGTTGTAAATTAAAAGAAATACATAGTGAAAAAAAAAGTTAGTAATATGACTTAATGAAATAATTTTTTCCTGTATTTGCTAATACTACAGATAAATGACTTACCAAGAAATATATCAATTAAATTTGATGTTTTAAAAAAATTCACAGGAGATACCTGATTTTTTAGTGCCTTACTGGGAAATGGTGGAAAATACATATATGAATACTGTCAAAACTGTACTTAGATGTCTAAGGGATGAACAGCACACTATGATTCATTACATAGCAGATATTAGGTGAGTAAAAATAGTACCTTACTATATTAATATTAGTGGTTTGTATTTTTCATGTGGCATTCCATATGTCTTTTAACACCAAAATTATTTTTACCTTAATTTACAGAAAAAATTTCCAAGATTATTTGAAGCGTCCAGATCTTAAGCAGGAGTTTGTGTCTCAGTGGCAAACAGATTTTAATTCAATTGATGATGACCTGCAAGATGATGAGGAAACAAAAGCTGAACTACACCAAAGAGTTACTGTAAGTAAATGACCAAAGTTACAAAATATCCTAGACTATTATTTCATTGTATATAAGTTTGATATAACATGAGTGATATTATTTACTTCTTTTTTCCTCTTTACTGCTCCTCTTAAACTATTTAATTTCCTCTTGTGCATAAAGTGTTCTTCAAAATTATTCTGCTGTTGTTTGGCCATAATATTCTTACATCTTGCTTCGTTTTTTAGGTTACACTCTGGTATTCTGGTACACTATAAAATAAATAAATCTCTGCACTCTTTTTCTACATTTGATGGCTTTCAGAAATTTTACAAGTTTGGATATGTCTATCACAATCTAACAAATCCTGGCAGTATTTTAGTTTTTCTGTAAATTATATATGGTAACATATGTTCTCTAAAACTGATTCTTACAAAGTATAGAGAATTTCTTTGGAATGTTTTGAGTCAGGTCATACATGTCCCAAGAGTTCTTCTTCACAAAAGTCCATAACAGTAAAGGTCCTAACAAGTTCAGAGCCAGACATGAGTTTTAGTTGAGTTGTATGAGGAATACTTCCCAAAAAGGAGAGAAAGAATACTGACATTATTGTTAGTTGAAGGGAACATTTGAGGAATCATGGATTAATTCAATGAGATGGAAAAAGCAGTGGACATCCATTTACATAGAAATATTCCAAGAGAATGGAGTAGAGAATTGAAAAGCCATCATCCATATTCCTAATTTCTATTAAATGGAATTATAAAAACAGTGGAATCACTCTGTCCTTTATTTTAGAAAGATAAAATATTTGGCCTTTTGCTTATAGCAGAAATCTGTGTTTGACATTACCCAATTCAAGTTACGTGAAGAGGAGGTTACACTCCCATATGGTGAAGTGAGACTCAGATACTGTGATAAGTCTAAACAGTTTAGAGTAAATGTATGATTTTCAGAATTTCTTTTTTTTTATGTGACCCATTCTATTCCTTGTGGATCCCAAACCTGTGGATGAATGTGAAGGTGATCTTCCTCTATGTTTTTAAGCCATGCCCATTGTATCTCTGTGAATGTAAGAATTTTGTCAGCCATCCTTCCTTGATGCTAGAAAAAAAGAGGAAATGAAAAGAGTGATAATCTTCAAAATGTTTGTCCTCAAACTCAAAGACTACTCAACTCTGTCATCCCAGCTGCACCCTTTCTTAAACACTGGAAAGTGCCAGCTGTAATACTTGAGAAACAAATTTCTCTGATGTCAACTGGGAAGTATAAAAACCCACCCCATTTTGTGATATATGAAAATTTCCTTCAAAGTCTAAAGCCCAAATGTCAGCCCAGACTTTGGCATAACGCTGTGATTTAACTGCAGTCAGGATCTAAGCCCCACACAACCATTCGCTCCCACCAGTGGGGTGGGGAAGAGAATCAGAAGAGTAAAAGTGAGAAAACTGCTTGGGCGGAGATAAAGAGAGTTTAACAGGCAAAGCAAAACAAGGAATTCATCCACCACTCCCCATGGACAGGCAGGTGTTCGGCCATGCCCAGGAAAGCAGGGCCCCATCACACACAGTGGTGACTTGGGAATACAAACACCATCACTCCGATGTCCCTCTGCTTCCTTCTTCTCCCTTCACTTTATATTTTTAGCATGGTGCCATATGGTCTGGAATATGCCTTTGGACATTTGGGGTCAACTGTTCCATTTATGTCCCGTCCCAACTTCCTGGTACCCCCAGCCCCCTCACTGGTGGAGTAGGGTGAGGAGCAGAAAAGACCTTGACTCTGCAAGCGCTGCTCAGCAATAACTAAATCATCCCTGTGTTATCAACACTGTTTTCAGTACAAATCCAAACTTTAGGCCCATGCTCACCACTCTGAAGAAAATTAACTCTTTCCCCAGCCAAAAGCAGGACACATCCTAAATATCCAAACACAGAATTGCAGTGAATAAAATGCACTTCAGCAGCCCATCTCTATCAGTCTTTCAGCAATTTCTCCAACTTTCCTCTCACTGCATAGCTACTATCAAATATGATCAGTTTCTTGCTATCACTACTTCTCTTATTCCAGATAGGACAGGACTTAGCACATGCATCCATTTTTAGTTTTTTTCACCAGCTGACTACAAGAAAAGTAGGAGAGAGAAGCTGCTTCACTGTGAAAATAAGAGCAGTGGGAGAGAAAAAGAAGATACACATAAGACATGCTTTCAGCTTCTGTCAGAGAAATATAACTCACTGTATCCCTCTCTAGTTTTATGCACTGCTTACAGTAGATCAAACCTGTGATTTAAATAATATGAGGACAAGGAAGAAAATTCTTCTCCTTACATGTTTAAGAAAGGTACTAGAAAAAGCTGCACATCAGTTTGCACAAAACATTAGTTTGTTTTGTTTGTGTGATACTGGGTTTTGTGAAAGTTTTTGTAGCAAAGGATCTGCAGAGGTGACTTCTGTAAGAAAGCATGGCAGCTGTGAGAGAGGACTGAGGAAATGTGATTAACATCTCTGTGGTCAGCAAAGAGAGTGAAGAAGGAGGAAGAGGAGGTGTTGCAGGCACCAGAGCAGAGATTCCCCAGCAGCCTGTGGAGAAGATTGTGGTGACACAGATTGTTCCGCTGAAGCGCGTGGAGGATCACCAGGCAGCAGATATCCACCCTGCAGTCCATGCAGTCCAGCCATGCTGTATCAGATGGACATGCTCTGAAGAACAGCAGCCTATGGACAGTCCACACCAGAGCAGGGTCCTGGTAGGAGCTGTGGCCCATGAAGTATGCATGCTGGAGCAGTACAGTCCTGAAGGGCTGCACACACAGAAAGGATCCAGACTGGAGTAGTCGTTGAAGCACTGAAGAGTGTGGGAAGGACCCTCATTGGAAAAATCCATGAAGGACTGTATTCCATTGGAGGAGCCTCACTCTGGAGCAGGGAAAGGGTCTGAGGGGAAAGGAGTGGCAGATAAAATATATAAGGATCTCACCACAATCACCCATTTCCCATTTTCCCTGTGCCATTTAGAAGGTAGGAGGTAGCAGAGTCAGGAGTGAAGTTCAGCATGGGAAGAAGAATGGGTGAGGGAAAGCTGCTTTTAGTTTTCTACGCTGTTATAAATTGGCATTAAATTAAATGAATTTCCTCAAATGAAGTCTGTTTTGCATTTGATGGTAATAGGTGAGTGATCACCTCATCATTGTCTTGATATATGAACTTTTCCATCATATTTTCTACTCCTGTCCTGTAAGGGGAGTGATAGAGCAATTTGGTGGACAGCTGGCAGGTGGCCAAGGTCAACTCACCACTGCCAATAAATATATATGCTTAAGTTGTATGCGTATGTCTTTTTCATCCAGCAGCATATCCTTATGTGTATATTCTACCGTGTAGACAGACATGAGTATCTGATTGCCTGCACCTTGGCTATCTTCTAGCCATCACTGACGTGTTAGATAGCTCAGGGTCTTCCTATTTGTCAGGTTCACTGTGGCTTTTGTCCAACAGAGGACAAGTGTCTGAAGTCTTTAGTCAGGGGGAAAGAAACAGGATCTGACCTATGGAATCACCTCACTGGAAGCCTAGTAGGGCCTACTGCAGGGCTAGTAGTCTGGAACACCTTTTCTTTCTGTCCCAAAACAGGTCAGGTGGGGTAGAACAGCTTGGAGCCAGAGACTTAGCACTGTATTTAACAGCTCTCTTCTCCTCCCAGAGCCTATGGCACCTGTCATACTTTTCCATGCAGAGATGACAATAGGGAACAAAGGGTTTGCATAATGTTTTATGCTTAGTAGGTCCTCACTGCTGTCAGTGAGCCATATAGTGCTGCTATTTGACATAGTCAGTAGTTGAAGAGCCCTTAATTAAAAGAACATTAAAGAAAAGTGGCATGGAGGGTATCCAAATTTGAGAAACAGTTGAAATCTGACATAATTTTCTCAGAATTTTTCTTACTGCACATCCCCTTAGAGTAGTATTCTTAGTGTATTAATTAGCAAACCATTCAAGTGGAAAGCTGTTGGTGCAGTTGGGAGCTGAGCTATTCATAGCCTTGTATTTGTCTAGCTTAGGTGGATCATCTCTGCCTGAGGAAAGCAAGGCAGCTTGCACCTTGAACTCGTACCCTTGTATTCTTCTCTCTGGCAAATTTGTAAAGCTCACTTTCTGTGAGCTCTCTGTAAGCATGTGACTTGATCAGGCTTCAATATTTCTAGCAGTAAAGAAAAAGCCCTGGATAGAAAGATGCCCTATACATAGGCAAAAAAAAAAAAAAAAAGTTACTTAAGTTTTCTTTTATAAGTAATTATTATATTTGATTTTGTGTTTTAGGACCTAAGACATCTTCTCTGGGATATCTGTGATAGCAGAAGGGAAGAAGCAGAGCAGGAACGTATTGATATAATGAATGAAGAGTGGTTACCAGATCGTAGGGGGATTGCAATGAACAATTTCTTTTCACTTATGCAGGTATGGACTGCTACAGAGTCTGAAGTGGAAGGGAACAATTAATTAGATTTGGAAGACGGTAAGTCTGAGAGATACTTCATATGGTTGGCTCCAAATATGTGAAGGATTGAAAATCAGTTAAGCAAATGTTCACGTCTTTTCTGAATTTATCAAGAAACTTAAGAGACAAAAAGTAGATGACATTCCATACATTTAACTTTGGCAGACAGGAAAGGTTAAGAAAAGTATCACTGTTGTTGTCCAACCCCCAAAATTTTCGATCTCTTATTATATACTACTACTTTTTGCAATTTTATCATCGAGTTTTGTAACAGAAATGTTACAGCTTCTATCTTTCTGTGATCATATTGACATCTCCTTTCAATTTATGAATTACATAATTCATACACTGCTATTGTAGACCCACTTAATGGTATGGCATTTCCTATATCTCAAAACTATTTCAGTTGTAACTTCACCAATGTGGCTTGAAATTTTACCAACAGACCAAAAAAAAAAAAAAACCTCACCAAAAAGCAACTTGTTTTTGAGAATGAGATATCATTTGTTGCTCTTGAGAAAACCTGTTCAAATATGACTCCACTTTCACATATGTATCTTTCAAGTTTTCAGGAGTCCATTCAGTCTTGCAGTAAGATTTCCCTGTTACTGCTCTAGGTGCGTAAATTTGGTTTAGAACTGGACTGGAATAGACGAGACTAGACTAGACAGGCTTTTCTCTAAACTGACCATTCTGTGAAAGTTTTGGCTTATTTAAAGAAGACAATGAAAACAGTGTTTTAAATACACGCCTTATGATTGTGATTTAGCTGAAAAAGCCAAGCCTAAGCAGTTTAGGGTGGGTTTCCTGCCCTTTAATTCTCTGTGTTAAAGTTTAAAAAACAAAGGAACCACTCTCTTGTCTCATATGAGTATTGTGGAAATTTAAGTTTATGAAGTAGTCAGTTGCTATAGTAAGAAAATTTTTAACTTTGTTTTCAAGAGTCTAAATAATGCCCTAAAGAAAGGCTTCAGGCCACTGACTAAAGAGAGAGGTCAAAATATCACATAACTGCTGACTATCTGAACCACATTTATCCTGTAATTAGGGTATTTATAGGCCTGGGTACTTAAAAAAATCCATCTTGAATTATATTCATAAAGGAGACAAATTAAAATTATAGAGCTAAATATTTTATTATTCTCCTTTTGTATTCATGTGCCACTTTGCAGTCCTAATTCTAACTGAATTTCATGGACATGTATTATGCAGTTCAGAGGAGATTCACTAGGAATCTAATTTCATCTCTCTTGTGTGGACATGCAAAATAATCATTTAAAATTACAAGCACATGTATTTACCATATATAAGCTTTTGTATTCATAAAGGAAAATTTTGTAGAGCATGTTCTTTCTTTCTTTACTTAGTACATATTTCCCAAAATAAATGAATTATTAATCCTAAAACTACAGAACTAAAAATATAATGACTATAACATTTAATGACTATTCTTTTTAGAAGCAGCCAAAAATAGGCTTGCTTGGTATTGACCTCTCCATTTGTGGGTTTTTCTGTTGGAAGTTACATATATTCCCCAGGTGGCTCTGTAACTGTGTAAACACAAAGATTTATATAAATGCCGTTTATCAGATTTCATTCCATCTTTCTGTGCATACCGTTATACTAGAAGATATTTCCTCCTTAACTTATGGATAAGTGCTGGTTTACACCACAAAGGTTTTATCCTTTGTTTTGTGAATGTGGTTTTGTGCATTTTCCCATGGATATTTAGTACTGTTTTGTCAGTTAGAAACTAACACCATGTTGTATCAATAAATCAAAACATGACAGGTGTTAAATGTTTCTTGAATCTTACTTGATTTCTTCTGAGATGATTCACACAAAAAGAACTTCAAGACACCTAGGTGTATAAACTCTGTTGATTTGTTTGGTCTAGAAAAACTTTATGACTTTTAAAATTTTCTCCATCACATAACACTTTTTATTTTATGCTATTAAGAATTTTATTACTTTTGAACAAGAAGGTCCATACAATTTGTTGACACTAGTATACTTGCTTCTATAAAAATACATGTACATCAAAATATATTGTAATTAAATTTAGTGCATCAAACATTAATTGTAAATAATTTTTCCTATTTTAACAAATAAAATTCTTATTACTCCTTAGAAATGGCAGTATGAATACATTATAGATGCCAGTTAGAAGTAGGCGTTCAGTATACTATAAATTTTCAAACAAATATGGTTATGTGTCTTGCTCTCCCTCAAACTCTTAGGATGTAGAATTGCTTCTGCTAACATGTATTTGAAAAAGTTACAAAAATTTATTCTGTCCTATTTTGAATTGTAATCTCTTTGTCCTTTCTTCTTTGAGGTTGAACTGGATCGTTTCCAAGATACAAAGAGACTTCTTCATGACTATTATAGGGCAATGGAAGGAAAAATCCCAACAGAATACAGTCAAGATTTTACCAGGATTCCACTGTTAGATATTATTAATATAGAGCAGAAGGAAGATCAAGACAAATCAAGAAGGTAGAAATGCATTATGAATATACAAATATGAACAAAGAGAATGCACTGATAAAATTTTGGGGTGTGTAGAATTATATGTGTCCGTGTTTCAAAGGATGGGGAAATAAGAATTTTTTAACCAGGAATTATAGTCAAATGATGTATCTTAAATCATCTGAGAGGTTACATTTGTCCCTGATTTTGTACTGATTTACCTGTATCATTTTCACTAACGCATCTCTGAATTGCAAAACATTTTAAAAGCTGCCTTAGGAGGAAATCTACTGTTATAGAAATGTTTTGTACTTCCCACTATGTTGCTGATAGTTTCCAGTACAATCCTCACATAAATAAGTTAAAGTATTATTGTGGAATATTAGCAGTTTAAAATTTTTGCCAATAAATATAATTAAATGTTATAAATGTTAGATAAATGTAAATGTAAATATAATTGTTATGTAATCACAAATGTAAATCAAGGCAACCTAAAAAGATGCACAAAACTGAATGCCATATTAAAAGATAAGAGATACCCGCTGATACTTTCAGAATGTAGAAAATATAATCAGTAATAACACCTGCTTTTTTAACTTAATTACAGTGCATTTAGAGTTGTCTGAGTAATGAAATTGCTTCTAACCCATGTGGAATTCATCAGCAGATCACACAGTCATTTGACGTAGTTTTATTCATCTGTTATTATTTCTTGCAGTTACACTTAAAATGGACAGTTTTCTAGTCATACACACACCTTACTGCTTTTTGTCATAAGGAATATTCCTTCCTTTTTCTATTGCAAATTTTCAGAATAGC
Organism: Atrichornis clamosus; assembly: GCA_013400975.1. Taxonomy (NCBI): domain Eukaryota; kingdom Metazoa; phylum Chordata; class Aves; order Passeriformes; family Menuridae; genus Atrichornis; species Atrichornis clamosus. The sequence continues at coordinate 32,707 of WBMZ01002854.1, forward strand.
ATTTTCATTCTTTCAGCATATTCTCCAATGTAGTTATTAACATTTTTTATAAAGGGGTATGTAAATTATTCCTTATATTTTATTTTTGAGGATTCCTCTAGTTTCTTGGAAACTGCCTTCACCAGAAATAGGTAATACCGAGTCAGAAAACAGTGGAACTCCACAGGAGAGTTCTAAGGGCACGAGTTCTGAAAATGGAGTGGCCACTTGCAGGAGTGATGAAAATCTAATTATTGATACATGGCAAACAGCAGTAACAGCAGTATCAGATATGGTAAGGAATGTTTTATTTGCTTAAACATTTCTGGATTGTACAGTCAAAGCCCCCCATTCAGTAGGCAGCCTGCAGAGATCATCTTTGCACTGTGTATCTCAATTTCACACCTCTTGCTCCACCACTGATATTTACGTTGAACATGTTTGTAGTTCTTTGAAATGTTGGAATCTGTATATTATCAGCACCTCCATATTTATAACTGAGCCTTTAATTCCATTACTGAGAGAAATATTTTGAATGTTCCCTTTATATATCTTCTTCTTCTTTCGTGATAAACTCTTCTCTTATCCCTCAATAGAAGTGTGAGAAGATGGGCAAGTTTAATCCTGTGATGCAGTGTTTGCTCAAACCTTTTACAACTTCAGAACCTATGGTTACATTCTTTTTTCTATATAGCTAAAAGTAAATTAAATTAACTTTTCAAATGACTGGTTTCTAGGTTCAATTTTTGTTTTCTCATTGATCATTTAAAAATAAATGAATTTCTGCACCCTTACCATGTAACTCTAGGCTTGCTTTGTATCCTGTTGATTCTTGCATTTCTAACATTTTCCTCAAGCACAGGCAATAATTGCAAGAATTAAACCAAATATGCCTCTGTCTTGAATTTTTGCTGCAGAATTTTATTTTTGATAAATAAAGTTCAGTCAATTAGTTAAAATATCTCCTTTATTTTGGTTATGTGTCTACTTCTCATCAAGTACTTTCAGCAAGTATAGGCTATTTAAAATAGTAGTTACACAGAGTTCATACTCTGTACTGTACTCTGTGTGACTATGGTGTCAAGGTAACAGCTGAAATAGAGTCCAGAGAAATGGAAGAAGAAAAGGAACGTCAGCTAAAACCGAAAGGTCTGAAACCTCCACAGAAAAATCAAGGCAAAGCTGCTGGGAAAAATACCAAAGATGCCAAAAAGCCTTCTGCCAAATCATCTGCTAAAAAGAAAGGTATTTAAAATGCAGGCTTTGTTTCAGCAGTGCTTGAAATTACTGAAATGTAAATATATGAGTAATACAGAAATGAGTAACCAAAGACATTTAATTTGGATTTAATTTCTCTTTGAAAATGTCAAATGTGACATCAGTATGAAAAGCTGGTAGTGAGAAAGAAGGGGAAAGGCTTTTGAATGGCAATTGCTTTTATTTAAACATATGTAGTAATTATATGTAGAAATATGTAGAATATGTAGAAATATTTTAAATGGAAAGTAAATACTATTTTTTCTTAACACTCTGTTTTGGAATGAAACAGTTAGAACCAGTTTATCAAATTATATAAACTCCTATTAAATTCTGCCTACTTGCCAGCTGTAAGTCCAAAAAAGAGCAGACTCGTGTTGATGTAGGTCATACACATAGACCCGGCAAGAACCTGTCCCACAAGGCGAAAATACAAAATTTATTTGCAGGAGAGAACTAGGCAGTGTGCTGGAAGGAATTGTGGTGTACAAGGGTGTTTATACATTTTGTCATGACTATTTCCTTGTGCAGGTAGTAGTTAGTCGTTTATGTAAATTTTTTTTCTGCAATATAGCATAACTTTATTAGGAAGCAAGGCCTGTAGCCTAAACCTCTGCTTCTTTTATAAAGACATTCTACCTAGCAAGAGAGAGTTTCAAGCCCTGTGGGTATAGGGTAGTCTGAAATTTGAGTACCCCATTTCCAAGTGAGAAAACTGTAGCTGCAGAGTTATTGTGCATAACGCAGTCGACTATTTTTCTTTGACAGACGTTTTATTTGGGCTCTGCTCAGTTCTCTCCCTCTCTGGTTGTTTCTGCCCATAGTAGAGTGAACAAAAGCATAGCCTTGCAAATACTTAGGCAGTTGTGAGTCCCAGGGAGCATTAGGCTTAGTTTAGTATCTCAATTCAGTGAAGAGAGTAGCAGATTTCCAGACTGCTAGAAAAGTTTTGTGATAAAAAATCAGCAGCTGTTACCTGTTGTATGCTAAGTGACTAAGTTGGAGTTTGTGGATTGCTTCTTGGAACCAAATTTTTGTTCAGACCTGGTACGAGATGATTTACCTGAAATCATAAAACCTGAACTGAAACTAGAACTCAGCTGTGCATTCTTCCTAGTAGGGTGATGAACTGATGGATTTCTAACTGAAATATCAACTTTGATTTCATGTCGAATACAGTGTTACTGTAGTGTTCCTGTAACACAAGAACCCCCTAGGACACAGCTGTGGGCTAGTAACAGAGTGATAAAACGTATCACCTGTAGTTTTCTCACTCCTAGAATTGACCATCTGTTTTATGTTGACTTTGGGTATCGTGCAGATGTCTTTTTTTTCTGTAACATCTCCATCTGCTCTTCTTCTAGGATAAAGCAATTACAAATATTTTAATATTTTTGAATAGTAGTCAAAGTGATGTGGCTACAGAATTTCATGCAATCTCCAAAAACATGATAAAATACCTTTACAATATCTGTTCATAGAAAAGCAAGTTAAAACAAGCTGGAAATGCAGGTTTGAAGAGGCATGAAATAAGATCTCTTTTTTAATTTTGTTTTTTAAAAGCATAGTTTTTTTTCACTGCTTTGATGGTAATTACTAATATAACTTTTTTATTACAGTTTGTTAAACTTGAATTTGCTCCAGAAGAAACAAGTGTTATTCAAAACACACTTATTTATGTTCTGGTTGTGATAAATTGGTAGATATTAGGATCAAACAGGACAAATTCTGGCCATCTAACATCAAAACAAAGGCACACTTAGTCATGATTTTCCATTCAGAAATTTTAGGATGTTATTTAACCAACTTTAATACAGTTGTATATTCTGGGGTATTTTTATGCAGTGTAAACCTTACCATGACTTGCAGATATAAATCACATTTGACAGCTGAGTACCCATCTTTGTATTCTCATAAATGGTCACATCAAGTAAGGTGGAAAGTAATTTTTCATGATACACAAATTTACCAGCAAGGTCCAATGACTGAGAGGTCTGTTTTCCTACAGGACCAGCACAGAAAGCCAGTCCACCTCCTATAGACCCAGAAGAATTAAAGAAACAAGAACTGGCACTTAAAATAAAGCAAGAATATTTCAGTGCCTTGAAACATGAGGGTATGTTACTATTTGGTTACTTATATTGGGAGGTGGTTGTTATTCCTAACTTAATTAGTATAGGAGTCAAAACTAAACAGAAATGCTAGGGAAAATGAATGGATAAAAAAGAAAAAGGAGAGGAGGGTACTGTCAGGAAAAATCAGGAATTTTTTTTAGGGTGATAATCATCAGTGATTTTGTGATAAATATACTTAAAGTAGAAATGTGATTTGCGTTATTTTTCTCCACTATTTCATTTCATCTAATTTAATTTGTCATGACTAAGCAAATATTCATCGTGAGAGAAAAAGTTTCACCTAGGCTGTTACTGACACTTCAATATTCAATTGAATTGAATTCAATATTCGAAATGTTTTGTTCTGGGAAAGAATTTGTTGACAGTTGTACATTTCATTGATGTTTTTCTCTGATTCCCTCTTCTTCAAGCAGCAGGACACAGATTTTGTTTATTCTTCCAAATTCCTTTCCAAACAGATTCTTCCAAAACCTACATATTGTTCAGTCATTCTGTCTCTTTGTCTGTCTTACCCAGTAACTTCCAAGCCAAATGGTTCATTTCAGCCAAAAGTCGATATCTGATCAAAGGAAGTCCCAAATTGAAAATTGTTTGAAATTTTTCTTTTTTTGAGATAGGTTTACCCTAGAAAAAAAGACCTCTTTATTACTAAAGGAAAGATAGAATAGATTTAATAGATTCTGTTTGGCAACAGGTGGCAAGTCCATCACCATGTATGTTACCTCTTTGGTGGGTTAACTATTACATTTTTTATTATGTTTATATTATTATTATATATTACAGTTTTTATTATGAAAAATAGAGGGCAAACAGCAGTTAATGAACAAACCATGAATTCATAAAGCTTGGATCCAATCAGACCAAATGCTTGTACACCTACAATTTTCAACATAGTTTAATACAAAAGCAGTTTAAGAATAAATATTCTAAGATTTTGGGATAATTAGAAGAATAGTAGTAACTTTGAAGATCCTAATAGCATAAAGATAAATTGTAGTGATTCATTAACAGGTTTTGTTTTCTTGATATTGCTTTATTTTCATCCTGTATTTAAGAAAAAAAGCCAAGAACCTAAGGAAGGTTTAACACGTTGAGCTATGTTCCTGTTTCCATAGGCACATCACTGGTACTTGAGAATTATAGTTTCACTTGCAGCTTTGGTATCCAGTTACCTTTCAGTAATTTGTGGTTTTGGTTATACATGTACATTAAGTCTAGAAAAGTCACTAGTTGTGTATAGTTGCTAAGTTTTTAATGTTGATTTCATATTTAATTTCTCTGTTGCATCCATGTATCTTTCCTTTTATACTGTTTGTGTTAAGAGAGCAGCTTTTTCAATGGACTGTGCGGTACCTCCTTCTGAAAATACAGGAAACAAAAATTGTCATACACTTAGCTTTATAACATACTGATAGGAGCTACTTGAAGAATGCAGAGAAGTCACAATTAAAGCAGCCTTAATTGTACTACTAGATAAGCACAAAGTATCCTCTAAGGTAGTTTTAGCTTAGAACCATTTCCTATCAAATAAAATAGCCCTTTGTAAGACCCAAACCCATTCCATGTTTAAAATGTTGAACATCAGCTCTTTATTGCTCAAAACAGAAAATGTGCAGGATTACATTATCCTGCAACTGAGATACTACATTTAAAGAACATGCCTTATATTTTTTACAGTCCATCTTTCTGCATTGCTTATCTAAAGAAAGTTTAATCCCCAAACCTAAGTATTTTTAAAAATTCATCGCATGTACAATAAATATTATTATGTAAATAACTTGACAGTCCTTAACTTTCAAGTTACTGTACTAATACTCTATCATATTAATTACTTAAAAGGTACTGCCAATTCCTTATGCACTGAATGGTCCATCCATCAAATTCATCAATTCCAGTTCATAGACAAGAGTGTGTTGGTGGGACAGTGCCAAATGCTCTGCACAAGTCCAGGCAGATGGTGTCAGTCACTCCTCGCTCATCCACAAATGGTGTAATCCCATCAGAATAGGCCACCAAGTTGGTCAGAAACAGTTTGCCCTTAGTGAAGCCATCACCAATCACCTATTTTCCTTATGTCTAGTTTCCAGTATTTACCCCATGATCTTGCCAGGCACTGTGGTGAGACTGACCAGCCTATAGTTCCCTGAGTCTTTCTTTTTTCCCTTTTTAAAAGTGGGGGTTGTGTTTCCCCTTCTCCAGTCAGTGGAAATCTTCACAGGACTGCCATGACTTCTCAAAAATGAGGGACAATGACTTAGCCACTTCATCTGCCAGTTCTGTCAGGACCCATGGATGCATCTCATCATCCTATGGACTTGTGCACCTTCAGGTTCCTTAGATGTCCTTGCACCTTATATTCTCCTACAGCGGGTGGTTCTTCATTCTCCCAATCCCTGCCATTGCCTTCTTCAACTCAGGCACTGTGGCTGGAGCACTTGCTGGTGAAGACTGGACATAAAAGTCATTGAGTACCTCTGCCCCTCCTTGGTGAGAACAAAGTTCACCATAGCACCTCCCCTCACTGTCTCCTCTATCACTCGAAGAAGGAAATTATCATCAAAGCATTTCAAAACCTCCTGGATTGCCTGTGCCCTGCCTTCCAACAGATATCGGGGTGGTTGAAGTCCCCCATGACGACCAGGGCTTGTGAAGGCGAGGCCACTCCCATGTCTCTGTAGAGGGCCTCATCCACTTGTTCTTCCTGGTCAGGCAGTCTGTAGCAGACCCCCACAGTAATGTCACCTGTTCCTGCCTCCCTGTAATCCTTAGCCATCAGTTCTTGGTCAGCTCCTCATCCATCCCCAGGCAGAGCTCCATGCACTTCAGCTGGTCACTGACATAGGGTGTGACACCCCATCCTCATCTCCCCAGCCTGTGCTTCCTAAAGAGCCTGCATCCATGCATTCCAACAGTCCAGTCAGAGCAGCCAGCAGAGCATATTAAAACATATTAATAATAAAATCTCAATGTTTTTAAAATTTTCATGTAAACAGTCTATGCATAATTTTCTTAGAGGTGAATTATTTTCTTAGTGCTCATTAGCCCAAATCTTTTCTAATGCAACCTGACCTTTAAGGTATAAAATAGTAAAATATAGGAAAAACCATGCAGGACCAGTGAGGTTAATTTTAAAGGGGTGGAGGTTAGAAAGCAAACTTTCATTTATATTAACATACGTAATGACTTGGGTGTGTTTTCTTTAAAATTTATCCATTACAGGGTTCTAACACTTGCATCATTAAGATTCTTGGTCCGTTGCTATATATTGCTAATTTAGTTCAATGTCTACCTAAACTTTCCCTCCACCTCTGTGTTAGTATTATTAAGATAGTTCTTGCTTTGTGAATTTTGATGCTTGTAGAGTACACCCTTCTGTAAAATACAGGGTGCCAGAAGTGTATCTGAAAAATAATTTGTTCAAGAATATGAGAAGTTAAGTAAATATTTTACTGCCTAAAAACAGGTAAATATGCTAAACTTTAGGTGTTTAAGACTGAGAACTTGCCTCAAATTTTACAAATATTATTCATTGTGATTTTGCCATTTAAACAGAGGCAGCCACAAAATCTCGACTAGAACTTATAAAAGAAAAAGCTTTAGCATTTGTTGAAGATGTAAAAATTAAAGCAGAAGAGGCTTATAAAGATATGGAAAAGTGGCTTGGATTCAGATTCTTGGCAGAAGTGTCCAGGTAATGCATACCAATTTTAAACAGTATTTTTAATTTTTAAATTTTTTTTACCTAGACTATGGTAGTAAATATAGTTGTTTATACAGACAGAAGTAATTTGGAAAAAATGTAGAAAATAATTATTTCATTTAATTTTATCTTAATTAATGATAATAACTCATTTCTTGCTGATTAAAAGGTTCTGCTGGTAGCTGTAAAGGTAATTATCAGTTCTGCTATTTATCTAGACTACCGGTTTAGCAGATTTACGAACAGACAATCAGTTATTCCATTTAGTAGAAGGCTCTGTATCATTTCAGTAGTTTCTTACTCTTCAGAGTGTGGGATTATTTTCTTTCCTGTGCTTTATGCATACTGGAAAATTTCACCTATTGTTCTTATCACCATGTATTAAATGTCTTAGAATTATTTCAAGGACCATTAAAAAAAAAGTTCTCCTTCTCAATTTTTCTGTCCCAGCAAATAAAATGTACTTGGGACCACTACAGGACATTGGACGATCTGGCACAGAATGACCTATGTCCATACCATTAAAGGAAGGGAATCACTTTGCCCTTTGAAAAATGTTTCTGGCCTATACTAACTCTTGATTCATACCTAGGACAGTGCTCCTTGATCCATGTCAGGGCATGACTAAGAAGAGAGACACGAATGTAGGATGTGAAGGCTTTAACACGAAATATAGCTCAGAGAGGCAAAGCCACTTTCTTCCAGCCAGTTTTATTTGCTCTCCTGACAAGTGCCACCAAAGACACAGTATTTACAGAACATCATATCCTTTGACCTAACACTCCAAGCCAAACCTGTGTCTAGTTGAACATTATAGACAGCTGATGTATAAATTGTACTCATTACACTTGAAACAGGATTTTGTATGCCTCTCTACTACCTGTCCTAGAAAGTGCTTTCATATTTTCCCATCACATCTCTTCCACGTCTTAGATCTGACTTTACATAAATTTATGACCACAGTTAAAAGATTCCTTGCAGCCAGAGGAGGAGTAAACTTCATAATAATTTTGCTAGTTCAGAGTTCGCACAGAGGATTTGTAATTCTTACTTCAGGAAAGCTTTAGAAGTGTAAGCACATTAAAATTTAAAGCTTTGTTATTAACACTGTGTATTATAAATACTCATAGTTTTCTGCATTTACTCCTTCAGTGTTGAAAAGCTGGTAGAGGTTGCACGACATCATATTGAGAGTTCTAGCAAAATCCGATATGAAATGATTTTAGAAGAAGCAGATTTCTTCATCAGTAGTGATGTAAAAATGATTCCTGACCCGGTTCCTGACCGTGTTCCTTCACCGCAAGTTCAAGAGATAGAAAGACATAGAAGCAGTACTCTAACTGTTTCACAACTTACTGCTCTTCATAAGCAGTTTCTAGAGGTGGCACCTAAAGGTAAGAAGTTTTTAACTCCCTAAGGACTGTTAGTTACCTACTTAAAATCTAAAGTAACTGGGAGCTGCTAAATATTAGTTACCTTGCTAAAGATTATACTACAGTTAAAGATCCTGCTACATAGAAAAGTAAAGTTGTAGTGGAGAGTACTGAAAATGTGAAACACCAGCCCATTTGAAAGGTTTTAATGGCTCTGCTATAGGATTTTTATTATCAAGACCACATGTTTAATGTTCCTCTAACAGATGTCTCTGTAATATGCTGTTAATTCAGTATATATCATGTTTGCTTTGCTTAAAGATGCAAGCCATTTACTAATTGAGTGCTCAGTAAATGCTAAGGCTATATTAATTTAAAAGCATCAATATTTTCCTGAAACTGTTATATAGGCTCTATTATAACTATTAACTCTTATGTTCTTCCAGTCTATGTGTGCCTTGTTGTTTTGGATGATTTTCAAGCACTAACTCAGATATGTAATTTTTTCTTTACATTTAAACGTGCATTTATTTTATGTCTACCTTCTAATTATGGGAACTTTGGGCTTAGGATGCCTAAAAAGACTTACTGGTAGAACTTCCTAAGACTGTATAAATGTCACAAAATAATTTAGGTAAGGCAGTTTTAAACTGAGATGGAAAGTATTTACACATGTATTTGCAGAGTGTTTCATTACTACCAGTGTTCCTTATTATAATTATAATTTTAGTATTATTGCCACTAAGATTGCGAAATACAATGTGTAAACAAGTACTTTAAATTTTAGATCTAACTCTTCGAATGTAATAAGGCCACAAAGGCACAATGATGTTGAATTTAATTATTTCTTCAGAAAGGCTTTTCATGTTTGTTTATAGAGCAATTCCAATTTCCTTTTGCATATGAAACCATTTTAAGTAGAAAGATGTTTATAGTTTTCCCTTAGAGAGATGCAAATCATCTTATCTATAGTGTAGGAGTGTGGATATGTGTGTAAGCATTTTAATCTCTTCTGTAGAGACTAATTTTGCAGATAATACTGCATATGTAATGCCACTACTAGAAACTACAGAAAGAAACTAAAAATCTGTACATTTGTAATCATTTATAGTGCCATAGAAGTGAAACACAGATACCAGTCTGACTTGTCGTTTCAGTTAAAGGGGTTTTTTTTGGATTTAGATTATTCACCAACAGGATACTTAAAACTAAAACTTTTGTCCATTACAAACTTTAATATTCTTGACATAACTAAGATAGAACAACTATTTCTTTGTAAATTTGTAACAATAAGCAAGAAAACAACTCAAATCTTTATAATTCTACAATATTTCCCTTTTGATAGTGTTACATTCACTAAAATGACCCAATGTGACTTACATGACTATCCAAACAAGGAAATTTCTTGACTTGAGTCACAAGACAGTAAAGGAATGCTGTCGCTTGTTCTCTGAGACAATGGGAAGGAATTATTGTTTAAAACAAGGTCCCAAAAACCATGCATTGGCATTTTTCTACTTTTGGTGACTATTAAGATATTTAACTTTTGGATAGCTGAATTAGGATGGAAAGCACAAGCTATGCTAATCATCTTTTAAATACCCCCTCCCATTCTCTTACACATTTTAGGAGATCATAAATCACATCCTAGATTTCCTAAGGCAACCACTTCCCTTCATTACAGACTCCTTTCTCTCCTAAAATATCAGGAAAAATTTTCATAGGCTTCTGTCTTGCCTTGTTCAATAGAATGCTCAACAGAAAATATATATCTCAGTAGTTAGTCTCTCACTGAACAAAAGAGGGGAAACACTGAAGCATCCAGCACACTGGCAGTGAAATTGTTAAACAGCATCTCTAAAGGAGATATCAAAAAGTAACAAACAAATCCCTACCTCGGAGAACCTCCAAACAGATCTAGATTTGCTGGCAAACATCTTATTTTTTCTTATTCTTACCCACACCCAGCAGAGCTCTCAGCATTCATAATGGAAATCCACACGGGGCATAGGCTATTGGGGATGTCTAAATAGAATAAATCTACCAGTCTCCTAATAGTAGAATACACATAGTAGTGAATAGTAAAATTCCTAAAGTTATTCTGAAAATTGGAAATTAGGCTTTTCTAAAGCATTATGGCAATTATACGAAGTCGATTTGTATTTAGAAGTGCAAGCAAACAAGGGGTAACCAAGAAGGGGTGATTTTATTGATGGAAATGAACTTGTAAACAGGTTTCTCACAAGATATTTAGTAAATGTCAAAAAGAAATCTTTTTCAAGATATGTTTAACAAATTGCCAAAATTAAAGCTAAAAGTGGGAGTGCCAGTATTCTTAAGAAATTTTGGATATTCATTAAAGAATTCTTATGAGACAGTTTTGTCGTTCCTAGGAATCTAAAGTTTTTGAGAGCTGTTGATTCTTCACAGACAGCTTTGTACTGTCCTGCACACTTGATTCTCCATGGGAGCACATTATTCTCCCTTCTAAGCAGCAGTGGACAAAAAAATAGCCTATGTTGGACCTTCCTACCTACTGACAGTCTTTTATTTGAGAAGAAAATTTTATTTTACTTTTTTTTTCATTATCCCAAGTGCTATTGCCCAAAGTCAATATGACTCTGCACTAAGTAATTTCACTAATTGTTTGACCAAGTTAATAACAGTGCTCTAATATATTACCTTGGGAATACTTTTTTCATTGGAAGAGCTGTTACAAGTCTTAAATGGAAATACTAACACTCCCTTTTTTAGTTTTCTGTCTTACAGTCTCTTTGAATATGTGCTTTTCTTACAACAAAATTAAACTACCTACTAGATCTCATGCCCTTTGATTCCCATCAGTACAGTGTTCCTCTATGACCACATCTCTTGTCATTTCAATTAGCACACATATGGAATGTCTCAATTTTCTTCTAAAGCTACTTCAGAGAATGCAATTTGGGTGTGGTTTTGCATTACCAAACAGCTCAAAGTAGGTTCTATCCCAGACTTGTTGTCCATTTTATGACTTAGTCCCACAAGAGAATTTTAAATTTAATATTTTTTTCACAGTCATGATCCTTATTAACCATTCCAGTTTAATTATAGAACTGATTAATCACCAGAAACAGATGTCTGGTTTAAAAGAATTCTATATCCAATAACCAAAACCATGTTTAATATACTTATCTATAAAACTGTTAAATAGTCTGCTAAGATGTAAACCTAAAGGACAGCCTATGACCGTATTGCATTGCTATTTTTTTTTTTTCAAATTGTGGGCTTGTCAATTGAATTTTACTGTATTGGTAGATTTGGAACAGAGGTATATTAAAATGTGCATGTAGTTCAGCCGAAATGTTACCTTTTTAATAGAATATTTTATTGAATCAAAATTATATGCTGATGCTGGATAATGTCTATAGATTATGCTTTCTTTCCCAAAGCACTTTTAGAGAAACAATTCAAGGTCTTGCAATAGTAATAGTAATAGTAATCAATGCAAATAGAGACTGAAGTCCATATGTGAGCATAGATATAGTTTCATCATCTCTAGGTTATATTTTTTAAAGACCATTTAACTTCAATGTGTTTTTTTAAAGCTTGAAAATAAGAAATTTTGTAAGTTTGTGGACAGGGGAAATATGTTTTACTAACCAAAAACTTAGTAATTCTGCTGATACTTTCAGTTACACCTCCTGTTATGTCTCTTACCAAGTCATGTATGTAATTTGATTTCAGAAATTTGTGACAAGTTTGCTTATGGTGTTTATAGATCTGTGTATCCAATCACTTGCATGGAGTATATTTGACATGTTTGTATATGTTTCTATGCCTTTGAATGTATATATATCTAATTTTAAGATTTCAGTCAGCATGACAGAGGACCTCTCCCCTCTCTGCATCTGTGCACAACAGAAACATCTTACTCCCTGTGATTCTAAATTTAAGATCCCAATTCTTGCTGTCTAGTGAAGATTGGACATATCCTTAATAGTTAGTGAATAAATGATGTAAATATTTACAGTCAAATTACCTGCGGAGAGTGACGAGTCTCTCAATAACTTGGATGAAAAGTATCATATTTTTGAGACTGCTGTCTTTTTCATCTAAGGATGGGAGTATCCCATATTACTACCTGTTGTGCGTTGACCCTGGCCAGATGCCAGGCACTGAACAAAAGCCACTCACTCCCTCCCTCTGTAACTGGAGAGGGGAGAAAATTTAACAAAGGGTTCATGAGTTGAGATAAGGACCAGGAGGGTTCACTCATCAAATACCATCACAGGCAAAACAGGCTCAAACTTAGAGATATGAATTTATTACACTAACAGAATCAGAGCAGGATAATAAGAAGTAAAATAAGCCCTTAGAAACACTTTCTCCCCCCTACTCCCTTCTTCCACCTCTACCTCCTACCCCAGAGGTGCAGGGAGACAGGAAATGGGGGTTTTGGTCAGTCCATCATCTGTGGCTTCTTCCACTGCTCAGGCAGAGGAGTCGTTTTCCCCTGCTGCACTGTGGGATTCCTCCCCACGGGAGACAGTTCTCCAGGAACTTCTCCAATGTTGAGTCCATCTCACAAGCAACAGCTCCCTGTGAACTGCTGCAATGTGAGTCCATCCCACGGGCAGCAGCTCCCCTCAGACTGCTGCGGTGTGGGTCACTCCTCCACGGGGTGCAGTGCTCCAAGGACAGGCTGCTCCAGCCTGGGAGCAGGGCCCCTCTCTCCACGGGTCTCCCACAGGATCACAGCCTCCTTCCAAGTATCCACCTCCTCCTGCGTGGGCACCTTCATGGCCTGCAGGTGGATCTCTGCACCCCCGTGGCCTCCATGGGCTGCAGGGGCACAGCTGCCTCACCATGGCCTTCACCACAGGCCGCAGAGGAATCTCGGCTCCAGTGCCTAGAGCACCTCCTGCCCCTCCTCCTTCTGCACTGACCTTGGTGTCTGCAGAGTTGTTCCTCTGACATGTTCTCACCCCACTCTGCTCTGCCAAAAATTAAAACTGTGCCTGCAGTATTGTTTTTTATTTTCTTCTTGAATCTGTTATCACAGAAGCGTTATCACTACTTCTAACTGGCCCAGCCTTGGCCGGTGGCATGCCCATCTTTGCAGCCAGCCAGGGATTGGAAGCTTCCAGCACCTTCTCACAAGCGCCAGCCCTGTAGACCCCTCTGCTACCAGAAACCAGGCCGTGCAAACCCAATACACTACCTTTTAGCCTACTAAAGTTAGGTGAATATAATTCAACCTCAGGGTTTATTTCACTCATTCGTCCCTTATAGAATTNTTTAGCCTACTAAAGTTAGGTGAATATAATTCAACCTCAGGGTTTATTTCACTCATTCGTCCCTTATAGAATTGCTACAGAGTTTGGTGTGTAACTTGCATGGTTCATTATCTAAACCTCTAGTCAGAAATTGCTATGGAAACATTTTTCTTAGTGAAAATAGAAGGGAATACGAGTCTGTTCAAATGTTTTGGTAAAATTTGATGATAAGGGAATAAATGTTAAAATAATTCTCATTTCTACTATAAGTTTACAGTCTCTTCATATTTTGTTGCCTGTGTAAATTTCTAATATGAATCTTTAAAAGAGATTTACTACTTCATCAATATGGAGAGACGTTTTCATACAGTGCCTAAATGAAAATACTCTGCTGACTGGTGTATCATTAAGAAATAGTCTCTTTTGTATATCTGCCTTATAACTGAGGCAGAGAGATTGCTTTTTATTTAAATGTCACTGGTTTTGTTTAAAATGTCACAGTTCCGGTTCACAGGTACATATCTAGTGTAAACTTATGCTGCTGTCATTCTTAATGCTCCTTTTTAAATGTTTTTTTTTCCTGTTTTCAATTTGAGAGTTTATAATTTTAATTTCTTCACTAATTAATTTTTTGCATTTATTTATGATGTTTCTGCACTGCTTATTGAAGCATATAAAGGCTTGCCAATGTCACCGTGCATGTCAGGGCATGAAACTGCCTTTTAAGATTTAATGAAAAACAATTCTACCTAGTGTAGCTATTCCTTCATTAATTTTCTTCTTGGTTTCATTGATGACAAACGTTACATGAAGAAGAAGTTGCTTCATAAGTAGTACAAGCTGGCTTCCTTTTCTATCCTGTATTCTTTCCATAGTACCACTGCAACAATTCCCACCTTCTCCTATGTTCCAAGTTTCTCCACGTGAATTGAAAAAATGTTGGTAACACTGAAGGTCCATCTTACAGTAATATTATCCCTGACAGTGGATTACAGGTCTACTCTGATCCCTGTTTCTCTAATCACCGGCAAATTTCCACAGGTGCCTGTAACCCCAAGAAGCGGTAGGCACTACACAGATGTTACGATATTTTTGTCCCTTACAACCTTTGACTTCTGAAGTTGCAGATCCAGTAATTCAGCCCTCCTCCTCTTTTTCACTTTTTCTTGTGGTTTTGTGTCTGCGTAATGAAGATTTTTAAGGTCTTTACTGTGTGTTAAAAATATTTCTGCTCTTCTTTTCAGTTCTGGATGTGGTACCTGGGCACATATGAGAAAAACCTTCTGTGGCACTGGTTTTTTGTCTATGTTGATCAGAGTGGCTACGTCAGATTTAAAGTTCTTTACATGAGTCACTCATAATGGAAATGTATTTAAACTGCATGTTCCCAACTATTTTTTTTTAATATTATGGCCTTTCAGAATGCTTAGAATAGAATGGAACAAACTGTCACTTTTTACAATAGTGGGAACAAACAGTTCTCATAAATTGTATAGTGTGTGTATATATATGTATGTATATATATATTTGCTCCTAAAGTAGAAAAGAGTGGGATACAAAAACCTTTTTTTTCAAGACCTTTTACAGCACCAGAAATGGCATTTCTTTCTATGCTTAGCTTAATGTACTCATTAATTACCAATGTACTCTTGACGTACACATCACAATAAAGAGGTTGGAGAGTCAGATTTTAGGTCATTTGCTAAAGGTGTTACTTTTGTTATTTCCCAGTGAATAAATAGATTTCTGGTTTTATTGCCTCTGTTCTGCATGCAATTTCTTGTGTTTATTTGATTGCTTTCATTTCAAAGTCCTAACATTATGGCAATGGTGTGCTAAAAGAATAATTAAATTACTGGCCAAAAGCAGGAGTTAAATGAGCTCTAGAAATAAAATTCTCAAAAATGCCAGCTTATGGCACTTGCTCCTACAAAATACAAGTGACCACCTTCAGAACAATTTGGGAAAAGTTGAGAACAATCTCAGTACATTCAGAAGGCTTCAATTTTGAGAACAAAATGTGATGCCTATACAGTTCCTCATTCTGAAAGCAATAGTAAAATCATTCTGTGTGTAGGTACATTTTAAGAAGACCATGTCAGCTACATGTACATCTTAGGCATTCTCTGTCAGGTTTTTGGTTATGTATTTACAGTCTGCTCCAAGTTAACGTTTCTGCTAATGTCAGGTACAGTGGGCATTGTAATAAGTTTGTGATTTCAGTAGAATCTTCTGAAGAAATTTTGCCTAAAAGACTATTCTGAATTCCACTTCCTAACTCTGTTCTTCCCTATTTCAAAAATAGCATTGATGCTTCTGCACTTCACTGGTTATATACTCTGATAAACTTCTGATAGTCAAAAGTCAAAACTGACCATTTCTTACAAGAATCCTGGGTAGCCTGCAAATGATTTAAGGGTAGATCTGTCTTCCTTGTTCTCTTTCATGGCTGTTCGTTTCCAGTCACAGAGTAGCCCCAAATTAACAAGATAAATATGGACAAAAAAAGAAAAGAAAAAATGCAATTGATATTTTATGAAATAAAAACTATTTTATATTTAGTTGTTTCTTTTTAAATTGTAGCCATGAGAGCACTGAAGCAATTTAAAAGCAAGAATAATTCTTCTAGCAACAGAGAACTTGATGGCAGAGGGAAAGAGAAGAAAGATTTGGAACATCAGAAAACAAAGCGGAATCATCAATTTCCAAAAATATGGCTAACAAAATACTCGTGGTTAAAATATGATGATGAAAGGGGAATAATATTTTGTGTACCATGTCGCAAACATAATGTGGATTTGGGGGAAAACATTCATAATTTCTGTTCTGGCACTGATGACTTCAGACTTGAATTTATAAACACACACCAGAGTAGTGAAGCTCATGCCTGGGCTACCTGCATGGAAGCTGCCAGTACTTCTTCACCAGATACAGCTTCTGCTGAGCAGACATTGAAGAGCATGGACTCCATAACATTGGGTAGAGTAAACAATATTTTTAGAAGGTACCATGCTATTGCTAAATCTGTTCCCTTTACAGACCTTGATGGCATGTGCAAACTAGATAAGCTTTAACATGACCTTTTGCAGACTTGTCCTTCTGAAGACTTCCCTACTGAGACAGACCATATCCATTTTTCCATTGCTGATTATTAATTGCACAAATTAGTGTTCCCATAACAAGTATCCTTACAGACAGGATATGACTAATACATTTTGCAGCTTGAACCAGTTTTTTTTTCCCCTGTAAAAATACTTGTGGAGATTGCAATAAGAATGCTGTATCTTGGTTTTGAATCTAGGAGCTGAGAATGAATATAGTTTAGAGAATATCGTTTTTCATAATCTACGTATTCTAAATGGAACTTTCTACTTTGTAGTTTCAAGAGGTGAAGCATATCAGCAGAATATATTTCTACCATCAAGGAAATAGCAATGATTTATATCAAAAGATAACTAAAATGAAATAATTAATGACCCTTCATAGTTCTTCCAACAGTAAAGAAAGATGTGCTACAGATAATTTGAGAGAAAAGAATGTGAAGTCATTCACCTTTAAATCAAACCTCTTCTAAATCAAGATCAACTCTCTATTTCCAATATAAAATGTGCGCAGTAATAGCAGAAGATACACAATACCATACCAGACTGTTCTACCCAGCTTGCACTGTACTGTGCTATGCTATACCACACACATATATACACAGTCTCTTTTTGGTGTTTTGCTTAGATGTGCATGCTACTTCTAGGTATAAAAGGTATAAATAGTATGTTAGAAATTTAGTAGTGTGGTGGGTTTGTG